>CM057247.1:6650715-6911688 GCA_029931835.1 Etheostoma nigrum | reverse complement strand
TTAAATGGCAGAATGTGTTATCAGGTTTCAACAAAGCCTGATGTTTAAAGATGCACTTAGCAAACTATACTGTAGTACAAATGTGTTGATGCATAGTGGTGATTAATCAAAGAACCAAATGTTATAATTTTGTGCAATAAAAGAGAGAAGTGTTGCAGATACAGCACACGGGAAGGTTCCTGTCTGACCATGCAGCTACACAAATTGTTTCAATGTTATATTGATTGAGACTATCTGGTTACATTTTTTTGTGAATAAATTCTTAGGTAAAAGGCAGTCCAGTAGCAGCATCAGCAGGGCTTATTGATTTAGACCCTTGAAACATCTGAACCAAACGCACCTTTAGCCTGGCCACATGCTGTGGTGCTTGTTTTCTCTGGCTGCCCATCGCCTCTCACTGCAGCCCGGATCTTCAGCACCACATACCTGCAGGCTACAAAAAGAACAAAATTAAACCCAGTGTAGCACTAACCATGTTGGGAAAAATAATTTATTTTCACAATTCAGAAATATAGTTGTTGTTGTTGTTATGAAAATAGCCCTGACGTGAGTGATCTATTTAAGTGACCGTTTTCTTGTAAATTCAACAATATCTGCTCCACCTAACATTTAACTTGTGCAGTGCCCATTTGGAGCATGTGCCTGTTAGTAACAGGATGATTGTTGGGTTCCCAGTATTTCTGCTTACAGCATTTTCAGTTGGCGTGCCCGTTGGAAGCGTTCTCAAGAACCATCTGATGGTATGTGGTAAATGTAGGCTTTTGCATACATATAGTAGCTTTCTACTTTACGGGACAAAGCATTCATCCATTCACATACAGCAACGGTGGCAGAGCGGCCATGCAAGGCGCTGGCCCGCTCATCAGGTGCACTTGAACTGTATGACCTCTTTAATGTTTTATGTAAAGCACTTGGAATTGCCCAGTTGCTGAAATGTGTTATACAGATAAATCTGCCTTGCCTAAACAATGCACTGCCATTGGTCCATGGCAATGCACCTGCCATGTGCGAGTTGATTGGATGAATTTTTCTTGAATGTGTACTCGATATTCAGAACATAATAATATAGCAGCGACAACTATTTTCTATGTGTTAAGGAAAAACTATGGAGCAGCACAACTCATTTCACATACGTGAAAAATGTTTGTGAGGCTGATAACTTACACAGAAGCATTTTATGAATTGTCAGTGGAGGAGAATTTAGGATCACATAGTACAGTGTAAGGTAGTGATGGCCAAATGAAGCTTCGTGAACCAGTGTCTTTATTTTCAATGGAAGCTTCTCTCAGCTGCATGGAGCAGCAAATCTATCTAAAAATATTTTTACTTTACTATTTATTTTTGTGGGGACCTTTTACTTTTACTCCTTACATTTTAACACGAATATCGGTACTTTCTACTCCTTACATTTTACAAAACTGGCTGGTTACTTTAGTTTTGTACAAAAGGTTTGTCTATCAGGTGGGATTGTGATTGCATGTCGGAGAATAGCGCGGACACGCGCCTCACCCATGCCCATGTTTGTACTGATGCTTGATTGTGAGAAAGCATCAACAGAGAGAAGTTGTCTCCGTTTGTGTTTTAATAGACACACAGACAAATAATTTCACTGGAGTTACCGTTATTATTGTTATCAATACCAAATTCAATCTAATTGGATGGGAATATACAGTAATGTATGTTGCAGTTGACAGACCACTATAATACAACTCAACAGATTTGGCAGCATTCATTTGCAGCAAATCAGTCGCTTCTTGATGGCGCTAACTGAAAATGAAGAAAACGGCAGGGACGTCACTAGGATTGAACATAGGATCTACATACTTGTTTAATTTTTTACAGCAAATGAATGAAGAAGGTTAAGATGGTCAGAATATAGCATATATAATAAATATGACATAATTTAGTTTAGGCTATGCCTTGTTGCTTAGACCTGCCAACAAATGCATGTTTGAAGAAAAAAATTGTAAAATGCTCTAAAAGTATGCGGAACTTCTTCATTATTGTCTGTGTAGTAATTCATATTTTATCCTTTATTTTTCTTTCCAGAAGCCATATTTGAGCACACACACATACATGTACTGTAGATTCCTTTAAATGTGAAGGGGAAAATTGGCAGACAACCATATAAATGTAGCAAATGGCATATAAAGAGCCTTTTTTCCATGTCCACTGAAGTTTCTCAGCGTGCACTCTAGTAACATGTGTGTTTCAGATAGCTTTGCATAACAAAAAGGTGTCATTCACAAGGCTACTTTTACTTTCATACTTTAGTCAATTTCCAAGCCTGGACTTTGTTACTTTTACTTGAGTAAAGAAGTTAAATGAGTACTTCTACTTTTACCAGAGTATTTTTAACACAAGTATATGTACTTCTACTTGAGTATGGGAAGTGTCTGCTGATTTTGTGGAAAACGGTGGTATTTGACAAGTTTGGGAACGTTCTGTGAGAATGACCCAGACCATTTTTATTTTCAGTTTTTCATTAAAGGGATTAAAAATCAGACTTTCAGTTTCTAACAAAAAGTTTCAAAACATATTTTAAAGACATATTGAATTTTCTCAGCTATTTGTTCTGCATGCACAAACCCAAAAACCCTGGAGTGGAGAAGAACACAAACGCGTTGTATTTTAAATTGAAACTGCCTGAGCCAAAGGTCCTATGGAAGTTACAAAACACCAACTGTCATAAACTCTGTTTATCTTGTTAGTGAGAAACACTAAGGCCTGTCATAGGCTACTCTTATTCTACTAAGTTCCTACTGGAGTTGAGAGACCTGGGGCCTATTGCACAAAAGTAGAATAAAGATATCCAGGATAAATGAAAAAGTGCAGCTTGACTTAGTGTGATCCGCTCATCGCGGCTTAATCGGTTGCACGTTTGCCGAGCCAGGATGAACAGGTGAAGCTATGTCAAGCCAGGTGTAGATAGCTGGGATAAGTGCACGTTCACGGCTTTCTCACATACAGTGGGTACGGAAAGTATTCAGACCCCTTTACATTTTTCACTCTTTGTTTCATTGCAGCCATTTTCCAAAAATCAAAAAAGTTCATTTTATTTCTCAGTAATGTACACTCAGCACCCCATCTTGGACAGAAAAAAACAGAAATGTAGAAATTTGTGCAAATTTATCAAAAAACAAAAACTGAAATATCACATGGTCATAAGTATTCAGACCCTTTGTTCAGTATTTAGTAGAAGCACCCTTTTGATCTAATACAGCCATGAGTCGTTTTGGGAAAGATGCAACAAGTTTTTCACATCTGGATTTGGGTATCCTCTGCCATTCCTCCTTGCAGATCCTCTCCAGTTCTGTCAGGTTGGATGGTAAACGTTGGTGGACAGTCATTTTCAGGTCTCTCCAGAGATGCTCAATTGGGTTTAAGTCAGGGCTCTGGCTGGGCCATTCAAGAACAGCCACGGAGTTGTTGTGAAGCCACTCCTTCGTTATTTTAGCGGTGTGCTTAGGGTCATTGTCTTGTTGGAAGGTAAACCTTCGGCCCAGTCTGAGGTCCAGAGCACTCTGGAAAAGGTTTTCGTCCAGGATATCCCTGTACTTGGCCGCATTCATCTTTCCCTCGATTGCAACCAGTCGTCCTGTCCCTGCAGCTGAAAAACACCCCCACAGCATGATGCTGCCACCACCATGCTTCACTGTTGGGACTGTATTGGACAGGTGATGAGCAGTGCCTGGTTTTCTCCACACATACCGCTTAGAATTAAGGCCAAAAAGTTCTATCTTGGTCTCATCAGACCAGAGGATTTTATTTATCACCATCTTGGAGTCCTTCAGGTGTTTTTTAGCAAACTCCATGCGGGCTTTCATGTGTCTTGCACTGAGGAGAGGCTTCCTTCGGGCCACTCTGCCATAAAGCCCCGACTGGTGGATTGCTGCAGTGATGGTTGACTTACTACAACTTTCTCCCATCTCCCGACTGCATCTCTGGAGCTTAGCCACAGTGACCATTGGGTTCTTCTTTGCCTCTCTCACCAAGGCTCTTCTCCCCCGATAGCTCAGTTTGGCCGGACGGCCAGCTCTAGGAAGGGTTCTGGTCGTCCCAAACGTCTTCCATTTGAGGTTTATGGAGGCCACTGTGCTCTTAGGAACCTTAAGTGCAGCAGAAATTTTTTTGTAACCTTGACCAGATCTGTGCCTTGCCACAATTCTGTCTCTGAGCTCCTCAGGCAGTTCCTTTGACCTCATGATTGTCATTTGCTCTGACATGCACTGTGAGCTGTAAGGTCTTATATAGACAGGTGTGTGGCTTTCCTAATCAAGTCCAATCAGTATAATCAAACACAGCTGGACTCCAATGAAGGTGTAGAACCATCTCAAGGATGATCAGAAGAAATAGACAGCACCTGAGTTACATATGAGGGTCACGGCAAAGGGTCTGAATACTTATGACCATGTGATATTTCAGTTTTTGTTTTTTAATAAATTTGCAAAAATTTCTACATTTCTGTTTTTTTCTGTCCAAGATGGGGTGCTGAGTGTACATTACTGAGAAATAAAATGAACTTGTTTGATTTTTGGAAAATGGCTGCAATGAAACAAAGAGTGAAAAATTTAAAGGGGTCTGAATACTTTCCGTACCCACTGTAGACCACGGTATCGATCACAGATTTACTGATGCAGAGATGGAGAAGACGCATGCGCCATATGTTTCACCCAATGAGCAGCAGCTTATATGGAAAGTAACGAGGAGGGGAAGAATATGCAAAAAGGGAAATACGGCTCTTATCAAACGGAGAGAAAAAGCCCAACATAGCGGACCTGACTGAATGTGTGATTTTGTAAAAATATCTACTTAGCCTATAGTCACTCCACATTTTTATAAAGTTGTAGGCTATACTGTGTTTTAATTGCTTTAAATATGCTAGTTTCATGTTTCGGTTTTACTGTAACGTGTCTTTGACTAACCTACCATGTAAAGCACTATATAAATAAAATGTATTATTATTTAGCCTTTGCCTTAAAAGTGAGCAGAGGGAATTAATGTTCCTCGGGAAATGGACCCTATGACTAGGCTTAATTTCAAACCCTTATTCACAACGCGAGTTTTACAACCATATGCACAAATCTCTATAAGCTATGTCTAATTCTTTGTACAATTAATGTTCATACAGAACAATCAGAAAGGGACAACAACTAGAAAAAGAGGTGATCGACTTCAATACACGCTGTGAGCATTTGTAAAACAATATTCATGTTTTTTTATTCTTCTGACAAGTGACCGCACCAAAATAAAAAGATGAAGAAGCATTGTGGTGTTCCCGGTGTGATGAATGTAAACTACACTACATACGTCCTGTATATAGGCCACGTTATTGGTCCATGGATGTGAGACTAATTGAGAAGGTTATGAAACCAATGTAAGCTATAATAAAAAAAAACATTAGGCCTATTAAGGAGTAACACAAACTGTCCTTTATTAGAGAAGGATAAGCAACAAGAACATGAAATCATGAATGTATTGGTCTCTGACCAGTCTGCCATTATTATCATCTGGGAATATTGCTACATTAATATCGTCACACTTAATCTTCGGAGCGCGTCCTGTATAAACCTGAAGCTGAGACCACGGAGGTTGCGCTGTTCATCTCTACTTTTACAGAGAGAGTGGACACTGACGCGACTCGCAGGTCTGCCGGCAGGCAGCAGCCGCACGCCAGGCAGCCTCGACACAGTACCGTCCCACCGGGAAAAGTCCCACTCCGCATCAGGGTGCCAGTGCAACCAAACCATCTAAACAGCTGTAGTAGCGTTTAAATCAAACTTGCGACAACAATAGTGACAAGTAGGCTAATGCATGTTAATAAAATAAAGCAGAACACATCAGAATACAACGGAATAACTGTTAAACACGTTTATTTCGGATCAGACGGCAGCTGATTTGACACATGACACTCCAGGATTAATTTTAGCCCGGCTGTTAGCCTGCTCTGGACCAGGCTAGCCGCAAAGAATAAATCTCCATGGTTACTTGGCTGGGCTTAATTCAATCTGGTTTCGTGCAACCGAGTCAAAGCTAAATTCATCCAGGATAACTTGAATATCCCGGCTTAATTCCTTATCCTAGTTTCGTGCAATAGGCCTCTGCTGTATTTGAAAACTGCTGAGTCACTGTGACAGCTAAGCACAGCCCGGTTTGCGTCTAACAATGTTATTGTAAGACTGGCTTTGATACTTCCCAATGCAAAATACTCTTGAATGTAAAATAAAATAAAAAAAAAACTTTAATATTTGGTCAAGGCCTGATTCAAGTTAATTATTAATGTGGCTGGGAGACAGCCGGTACAACTCAACAGTACAATGTATGTTATCCTGATTGCTTCAACAACTAATGCCAAAACTTGTAAGCGGTAAGGACTCACCATTGATGATCAATCACACCATTTCTCTGTGGGTTGTAGATTTGAGGCCGAGAATCAAAGTGGAGACTCAGTGGTGTATCCGGAGCAAATCTGTTTTTGTCTGTCTGTGTTAGCTGCAACTGGATCTCTTCCGCAATAACAAACTGAGCCCTCCTCCAGAAAACCTGTCCCACCCCTTCTGCTCTGAGAGGCACAGAAGGAATTCACCAAGAGCGGTACACGATCTGCTCTGCGCATGTGCAATATGTTCGCGCACGCGCAGATGATAATCATACTAGGATTTACGGCACTGCACAATCTGTTCCACAGTACTGGTCTGCCGTTTAGCTAACAACTAATTCGGCTAACCGCTAGCTGAGATAGCATGTGAAAGACCCTTAAAATATATATATATATATATATATATATATATATATATATATATATATATATATATATATATATATATATATATATATTAACGTAACAGCGTTATATATAATATAAAATAGTTGTTACGTCAGTTATACTTTACTTGTGCTCATTTAAAACACAATCACTCAATACTTGTCTTTATTATTACTGTGAAGTCTTAGGCTGAATTTAGGCTGAATCCCATTTCTCCATCTTACCCCTACCCCTTGGCCCTTACCCCTACCCCTTGGCCCTTGAAACCAAGGGGTAAGGGGTAGGGGTGAAAACATACCCCTATGAAATGGGACACCACTTGGTTACATCACCATACAGTATTGATCACAAACTTCCAACATGCAATACATAGCATACACATTAGAGTGCGGATCGGGCCGGATTTTTCTGTCCGAGCCCGGCCCGCGTCCGACAGAGCAGTAACCGAACCCGACCAGAGCCCGACAGGCATTAAGATATTTATGTCCGAGCCCGACCCTAGCCCGACACAGTTAAAATCGCAATTGTTTCTCATACTAATGACACATGTACGTTTGTTTGTGTGGAAAGCCCGCTTTTATTAAGCAATTGTAGGAAGGCATTTGGAAATGTCAACAGATGAGCGCATCAATGCACAGCTGACTTATCTTCGTTTTCAATAGTTTTAAAATCTCCTGCGGCCAACTTCTTTTTAACATCTTCCATCGTTGCACTGCCACATGTAGCTTAATACGCACGTCTTTCGTTGTCACAGCTAGTTTAACAAATTTCCGCACACAGGAAGACGGATGTTAGGGTAATATTTGACATTTATTTTAATCCAAAAACGAACATTTGCATCAGGTGAAACAGGCCCATTGGTTACCTACAGTACATAATAAGCTGTTTTAAATTCAAAATGTTCAATGCCTTATCGCGCTGATGTGACCGAGCCCGACCCGAACCCGAGCATCCTTTCTAAAAATCTGTTCGAACCCGGCCCGACCCGTCGGGTACCGTCGGGTACCGTCGGGCTCGGCTCGGGTATCCATCCTCTAATACACATGTATCATGTATACATACATATACACCCTGTATACATGGTGTGTTGTATATCTGTTTTAGTTATCACCGTTTTGAATGTCATTGATGTTCAGAAAAACATTTTGTTAACAAAAATCTGTCTTTATTGCCGATAAATTAAACATAACAGGCAAAAACATTACATAAAATTATGTTACAGAACCATTATAAACTAGTAGAACCATACCTAACATGTCACACACATAAAAAGGCTTCATATGTGTAAAACTAAAAAAATACACACAAGACCACAAACAAACAAATTAACTACAGCTGTTCTGATATTCCAGACCAGTCTGATGCCTTTTGGCCTCACATTTTATCAGTATCCCATATCAAAACCAACAACAATATACAAGTGCATGAACAGGAATTAATTACAAATGATTACAATAATACAGTACAAATGCAATAATGAATGGGTACAACATGAACATATGAATTACAGAGCTTCCAACTTTTCCCACAACCTTGGAGTGAGATTTAGAGGGGTATACACCTTGAAACGGAGTGTGGACGCGACCTCACTTGTAAACACACACGCAACAACAATGGTTGCCGCTTCGACCAGAGAGACACATAAATGTAAGTATTTTCGGCTTAAATAATTGATTTAAAAGTTACGACAGTCTTGTTTTGTGGTCTATGCAGTCCTATGCATATACAGTATACTTGCAACCATGTTCCTAACTGAAACTTTTTAAATATCGCTAGCTTGCAATGCTAACGCTAATCGCTAACGTTAACGTTGCACAGTCCCGCATTTCTCTGCCTTGAATGGACTGTATACATCGCATAGACTGCATATTAATATTAACGGTCTATGATACATTGCTACGTGCTTTACATATACCGCTCTGTATCACACAGGAGGACACAGCAGCTGATCCACTTTCGGGCTGAAAACGAGCAGAAGTTTCCTAAAATGACTTAGAAATGTCTTTTCCTATCCGCTTCCAACACGCTCGCGTGCTCGAGCAGCGCATGAGAGGTGTGTGACACAGGCAGTGTGTAAGCTGTGACCTGGGGAGCCGAAATAAAAACGGTCCAGCGTGAGGTCATCTGACCTCATATATGATAGCCCTTTTCATCCAAGAAATATTTATAAAAAGTATGAAAAAGAGACGATTGGTTACTGCAATTCCATTCTCATGGGCCTTTTGCTAAAACCGCTCACTGGGTGCAATTAATCCTGCCCATTTTTAATCCAGTCCAGTCTTCAAAAGCTCCACAGTTTACCTTTACCTTTTAGAGTTCAGTGTAAGGTCTAATCATTCAGCTCTCAGTGGCCTGGCTCCATAATGGAAATTAAACCCAGCAGCCCTCTTAGGTAGGGATGGCTATCAAGAACAGGTACTAACCCGGTACCAGTACTAGACAGGTACGGCATAGAGTCCATATCTCCTCGTACTTAAAGGACAATTTAGGCTTCTACGTTAAATGGACACCGTGGGTACGTACGTAGGTATGTGGAGACACAGACCCTAAACTGATGTGCGCTTCTCAAAAAATGACACAAACTGCAACAACTGTGATTGGTCCGACTGCTTTCCTCCATCTCATTTCCTGGTTCTCCTTCTCCATCACTAACTTGAAATCAAGAAGATGGTTAACTCTTCCTGCTACAGAAAGAACAGGGGAGACATTAATCCCTGTCACTCTCTCACTCGTTCTACACCCACTCCCCACGCACACACACATGCCGGCCCTGCTATTATTATTATTATTATTATTATAAGTATAAACTTCAGGCACCTTATGTAGGCTACGGCGAAAGCTCTGCAAAAGCATAAATCCAGCTTTAGGTTAGCGTACATAACGGCGTGGATTTAGCACAGAAGCATAAATCCTGCGTTATTATTACGCTCAGCTGAATTTAGTATGTGCTGTTCTGACAACCACGTAAAACAAATTTTGTAATTCTCATAGTTGTTAGACCAGACATTTGTAGCAGTAAAAGTATAATTACAAAAACTGTTAAATCTTTTTTTACTTCTTGTCATGTCTTTTTTACACCAAGTTATGGAAGGTTGTATCAATAAGGGAATAAGTATTGTTATCGATAAGCAGGTTCGGTATTAATAAAATCCATACAAGACTCATCCCTACTATCAGGTCACAGGTCACCTTTTCCTTTCCACACAGCTTTCATCAAATCTAAATGTAGCATGGAGCTGTCTGTCAATCTGAAACTCCTTGAGTGCCGTTGTATCAAACAGTGCTATACAATTCAACCTACTGTATCATCACACACTGCATTGTGACAAACAACTTCAGCAGATCATCACATTTCAATGTTTACATTTCTGTTACTTAATTTACTATCTATTACAAGGCCCATGGAGTGGATAAAAGCATTACCTTATTATTCAACAGGGCTGCCATTAAATATAATACTGGTTATGGCATCACAACCATGGTGTAGTAACCTGTCTGTTAAACTCAAATCACAAATTAAAAACCTGACCAGAAGGGCTGGAAAAATAATTGGCATGCTGCCTCTATCTTCTCTCCAGGATACAGTGCCTTGCGAAAGTATTCGGCCCCCTTGAACTTTTCAACCTTTTGACACATTTCAGGCTTCAAACATAAAGATATAAAAATTGTATTTTTTGTGAAGAATCACCAACAAGTGGGACACAATTGTGAAGTGGAACGGAATCTATTGGATATTTTAAACTTTTTTAGCAAATAAAACACTGAAAAGTGGTGCGTGCAAAATTATTCGGCCCCCTTGCGTTAATACTTTGTAGAACCACCTTTTGCTGCGATTACAGCTGCAAGTCGCTTGGGGTATGTCTCTATCAGTTTTGTACATCGAGAGACTGACATTCTTGCCCATTCTTCCTTGCAAAACAGCTCGAGCTCAGTGAGGTTGGATGGAGAGCGTTTGTGAACAGCAGTTTTCAGCTCTTTCCACAGATTCGATTGGATTCAGGTCTGGACTTTGACTTGGCCATTCTAACACCTGGATACGTTTATTTGTGAACCATTCCTTTGTAGATTTTGCTGTATGTTTGTGATCATTGTCTTGTTGGAAGATAAATCTCCATCCCAGTTTCAGGTCTTTTGCAGACTCCAACAGGTTTTCATCCAGAATGGTCCTGTATTTGGCTGCATCCATCTTCCCCTCAATTTTAACCATCTTCCCTGTCCCTGCTGAAGAAAAGCAAATGGCCCAAACCATGATGCTGCCACCACCATGTTTGACAGTGGGGATGGTGTGTTGAGGGTGATGAGCTGTGTTGCTTTTACGCCAAACATATTGTTTTGCATTGTGGCCAAAAGGTTCGATTTTGGTTTCATCTGACCAGAGCACCTTCTTCCACATGTTTGGTGTGTCTCCCAGGTGGCTTGTGGCAAACTTTAGACGAGACTTTTTATGGATCTCTTTGAGAAATGGCTTTCTTCTTGCCACTCTTCCATAAAGGCCAGATTTGTGCAGTGTACGACTGATTGTTGTCCTATGGACAGACTCTCCCACCTCAGCTGTAGTTCTCTGCAGTTCATCCAGAGTGATCATGGGCCTCTTGGCTGCATCTCTGGTCAGTCTTCTCCTTGTCTGAGCTGAAAGTTTAGAGGGACGGCCAGGTCTTGGTAGATTTGCAGTGGTCTGATACTCCTTCCATTTCAAAATGATCGCTTGCACAGTGCTCCTTGGGATGTTTAAAGCTTGGGAAATCTTTTTGTATCCAAATCCGGCTTTAAACTTCTCCACACAGTATTACGGACCTGCCTGGTGTGTTCCTTGGTCTTCATGATGCTCTCTGCGCTTTCAACAGAACCCTGAGACTATCACAGAGTAGGTACATTTATACAGAGACTTGATTACACACAGGTGGATTCTATTTATCACCATCAGTCATTTAGGACAACATTGGATCATTCAGAGATCCTCGCTGAACTTCTGGAGTGAGTTTGCTGCACTGAAAGTAAAGGGGCCGAATAATTTTGCACGCACCACTTTTCAGTTTTTTATTTGCTAAAAAAGTTTAAAATATCCAATAGATTTCGTTCCACTTCACAATTGTGTCCCACTTGTTGGTGATTCTTCACAAAAAATAAAAATGTTATATTTTTATGTTTGAAGCCTGAAATGTGTCAAAAGGTTGAAAAGTTCAAGGGAGCCGAATACTTTTGCAAGGCACTGTATATTGTTATAGCTTTGGCTTTTACATAGAGGATTGTGCAATATCTTGGTGTGCATGTTCTGTATATGGATATGTGCGTTACTGAATGATAACTGGATATGTGTGTAAATGGAGAGGCTGTGGGCTGCTATGTTACCTCTTGATCTCATCTTATCTCATGTACATCACAAATGTAATAAACTGGTAAAAATCTAAGTAAATTTCAATTTTCCTGAAAAGGTTTATTTATTTTATTTTATTACAGATGTAGCTCTTTTTAGGTCCAAAGTCAAAACGTATCTGTTTTAGTCTGGCTTTTAATTCAATGCTTTTGAAATGCATTTTTTTTTCTGTTTCTAAAGTAAGATTCAAGTCATTTAAATATTTTAATGCTTACATAACAAGTCATCTATTACAATGAACCTGTTCTGTCCACACTTGTTAAACAAATAGATATAAAACACATTAGGTAAATATTGTTGTGACATGTATATCAAATAGAGTTTTTAACCTTAAAAGAGTCACGGAAAACTTTTTTTGAATTTAAGATGGGTTGTAAACACATTACAGTGAACCCTCGCTATATCGCTCTCTCCTCGCTATACCTTTCACGTCTTGCTACTTCACGGATTTGCATCGTGCATTGTGTTCTGCATTCTGATTGGCTAAACAGTCTCTCAGCTTCTTCTCTACCTGTGTGTCAATAACGTTGCGGTTTATACACGTACGTAAAACAGCTTCCCAAATTTAAGTTTGCAAATTCTCTTGCAATTTCAAGTTTCTCTAAAACCCATAATGTCGACAAAACGTTCTGCACCGACAAAGGCACTTGCGGTGCTGATCTCCGCAATTTGAAGCCTTTCAAATGAAGTTCGTATTGATGATTAAAATGATTATTTTTCAGTACAGTAGTTATTTGTAAAAAAACGTTTATACAGTACATTTACTTGTTAAACAAATGCTTGGGCCTGTAAAAAGGTTTTGTTCTTTGGTTTCAATGTATTGTGGAGTATTTCCTCGTATAATAATTGTAAAAAAAAATGAAGGTTACTACTTCACGGATTTCGCCAATCACGGGTTCTTTTTGGAACGTAACCCCCGTGAAAAACGAGTCTTGACTGCACATAGCATATAGCATGTCATTTTGCTAATGCTAAATTGCTGTGACTCACAATTGCTATATGCTATACTGTGTATCAGAGGTGGCACGCCTCTGGAGCAACTAGGGGTTAAGTGTCTTGCTCATGTTGGAGCTAAATCCTGCTCCATTCTCAGGGTTCATTCATTTAGTAGTCAAAATCTCAGATGTTGAAATGTGAATCCATTTATTACATAGGATATCCTAGAGACAGAGTTACCTGGATCAAGCTGTCGCAGCTCTCCCCTTCCTTTGTCTGACTCTCTGGCTCTCAGACCCCCAGTATTATCTCACAAAGGGTGGGGTCTTGTGCTTATTCCTTATCTTTTAGTTGGGATGTGACTGAGGGTTTATGACCCTCAGAGACTTGCAAAGCAACAGAGCAGTTGGGCCATAAAGGGGGACTGAAACCAGAGACAGGATGTCTCTAACATCATCAATTCAACTTCTAACACATTTGTAGAGCTGGGTTATAACAAAATATACCAGAACATCTTATATTATGAAACAGAAGTATTGCAAACAACTTAATGCAACAAACAACAAACAACAAACAATATATTTATAACAACAAACTTAATGCATGACCCACATGTCTTCATTTATGTCGAAATAATGCTTTTACCTTTTGGCTTGAATGTATAATGCAAATCACCCACAATGTTTAAGCACATATAAAATTTTAAATCCCAACAGTCCCTCATTTGATCTCATGTCCGTGAGATCATAAATGTTTACTCATCCTGTGAACAAATCATAATGTCATCAACATATTAAATCACAGTACTTTCCAATACCTGATCTATCCCTACCAAATCATCTCTTAACACTTTATTGAAAATGTGAGAACTATGTTTAATCCATCTGTAATAACATAGTTGCCACCGATCTTGCTTGAAACTATAACAGGAAATTTAATGCAAATGTTACAAATTTTATAAGACCCCAAAAAATGTAATTTTCCACACCAAATTGCTTATATCTTTGAGGCATGTCTTAACCCTTTATACATGTTTGTTTACACGAACTTTACCTTATTTGTGAAGTAAGAATAAGTAATTCTAAAATATTAGTTTTTCCCAGTATTGTATGTGTGTTTTCAGAATCTGAGTCTGTAAGTGGCAAATCTCCCTCCACGTGTGCGTCTGAAGTACCAGAACCAGGAGGTCTCTCGCTCCCCCCTTCTCCTTATCAGTCCATCTTCTGTTCGTCGGTCTGTACCTCAGTGTCTCTGTTTATGGTGTAGGGTCACATGGTTGACCCCTGCAGAGCCCTCTTACCTCTGCGTCAGCAAGGCCCCAGCCAGAACATGTGGACCCCACTGCTTGCTCTGCGGTCCAGCACAGCACACTTACAGATGTTGCGATCACTATCAACCGTTTAGGCCTGGTTCACTTTTCATGTCACTTTGGGCCAAGAATCGCAGCCAGACCATGAACCTTTATGGTCTCTAGCTGTGCTGTGGTCTGAGGTGCTGTGACGGTTGTAGTCATTCTTCTGGTCCAGTTTGTCACTGGTCCTGTAGCTGGAGGAGCGAGATGGACCGGATTCTGACACACCGAGGCACTGTGTGGCACAAAATAGAACTCCAAAAAGCATTATCTTTCTTTTATCAATACTCAGGTAGTGTATATCACTCATTATTATATAACAGCATTTCTGTCCCTCTTGTTGGTTTAACTCTATAAATCCATACAAACATTCTAAAGAGAAACTCTGGTTTTGGAACTTATCTCTTCTAAGCCTCAGTTTACATTACGGGTCATGTTTCTGCACAAATTAAAACAAAATTGTAGAGTAGTTTAATATCCTTGATGCTGTGGACACTGTATTTTTGCTACTGTATCCCTCTTTTTGAGTTATATCTCCTACAGCATACCTATTCATAATTATGTAGTAGTTTTAGCCATTATCACACTGTCTTGCGTCACAAACTTCATCTTGATCCTAAAAGCAACAAAACAAAAAGTCAAAACAGAAAAAGAAAAGAATCACCCAAATAAAATGTTTAACATCAACTTAAAAGTTTAAACAGTTTGTCATATAAAAACTCAAAATACAAACAAAATCCACAATTAAGCTTAACCGATATGCTCATTCGAGCACCACATCAAATGTACATAGAATGGAATCTCATATCAGCTTGGATTGGTTTCAGTCTTATCTCAAGCAATAAACTTATATGAATTATAACAAAAAGAATGTTTCTTTAATTTTCTATTTTTAGGTTGCAACAAAAATGTGTACTAATTAATGTCTAATGTGTTCTTTATGACCTATAGTCCTATTAACAGTAGAACCCACTGGAGCACCCAGTGGTTCAGTCTATCCAGTTTGTTACCTGATATGAGAACATATCTCATTATAGTGTGTGATTTATGATCAAAATCTTCACTGAGCTGCAGGTCTACTGTAACCCCTCTTTACTTTATGCACAACTCTTTTTTACCTTATCCTTCTCTATACCTGTGTGTGTTTTCTTGAAAGAACCCACACTGCAGCTGTCCTCTAGACCTCTGGAAAGAAAGAAGGATTTCTCTCTTCCTTTGTTTCACTTTACTTTAAAGAATTCTTAATCTATGACATTAATTCAAAAACGTTACTACAGTAGGGTCAGTCATGTTAATAGAAAGGAATATCATCATTTCACTGTTCTAAGTTTAAAATCCCAATTCCAAACTAATATCTTTCTATTTCTGTTACCAACAAAAGTCCCCTAAAATATTTGCCCAAGTAAGAAAAGTATCACAAAAGTACTGCATGTACTTAAGGTATGAAAAGGAAACATTATAGGAAGCCTCACATTTTTTTTCTTAAAACTCGAAATGATCAAAGCCGTTTTCTATCACCTAAGTGATTTAATCAAGTAACTCATTCATGCAATATTTTTTTTAGATCAGCATTAACTTAAGTTTGGTTCTTTGCTTCACCTACATCTTCCTCACAACAACATCATTCTTAGTTTTATCAGATCTCTTTTTTTTTTCTCCAATTTAACCCTTGTGTTACCTTTTGCCCTGCAGAGGCATTTTGGTTAATACTCGTTACTGCCAGACCAAATCTTTCTCCTTATCTGTGTTTTTTACAACTCCCTCTGTGGAAGGGGTCAAAAGGACAGCCTGCCTCTGCAGCACCCTGTGTCCCCCTTCCTTCCCTTCAACTCATGTTAACATAGAATGTTTAAATAAACATTTCTCCATTATTTTCTCTACTGGCATTAATAGGATAGGTACTGCAAAACACTTAAGTCCCATACCTTAAAACTTCTATTGTATAAGATGGATCCCACATTGGATTGACTACTTTTATCTCTTTGGTTTTGTTTTTAAACCAAATTTTCCCTTTTAAACCAAATTTTCCCTCATTAAATCTAAATCCTTTTTCCTAAAACGTTACACACTATTCCCTAGTTGGACTTTTCTCAGCCTCCTTTAATCCTGACTGTCTGACAGGACATATTACTATAATTTTGATCCATCTCCTAATTGCAGACATACAACAATTAAAGCAGGACATGACATACAGACATACATAGAAACATATATCAACTGTACCCAATGTTGTTGCTCGCTCTCGCTTTGCAGCAGTGGAGTGGGGCTCTGGGGCGTGCATTTCTCGTCCCCCTCTGAAACGTCTGTTAACACGGTGGTATCTTTGCGCACAGTCACTGCCCCTTCATGTATGTTTACTGCTGGTTAAATTCAATGTGTGCCAACCGGAGACTATGGTGGCGGTCTTATGTCTAGATGTTCTGGAAATGTCTGATCATTTTTCTGTCTCTGTGTTTTATCAACCTTGTCTTCCTTATCTTGTGTCCGAGTGTCCCTGATGGGGTGTGGTGCTCCCTGCATGAGCAGTAAAAGACCGTGGAGAACAGCATTTTTACCTTCATTATTTTATTACTCAATTTGGCACATAACATGAAACCCGCTGTTTTGGCGTTGTTCACTGATTTAGTTAGATCATCCTGTAATTTATGCATTCCGTCCCACAGTGGACAGAACCACAGCTTCTCAGTATTTGTTGGGTATTTTTGTACTACAGGATCTAAATTGTCCTGTGCTTGTTTTATGCGCACATCCTGGTCTTTTGGAGTGCTCACGGCCACGTGTTTCAACGTTACCATGGTTACGGTCCTGATTCCAACAGACCCTCCTGCGTCTTAGCCTCCGCCATACTATTCCCTTTTTTTTATAATTTTTATTCATTTTTCAGATTACCTTCGTTTCTATTTATCCAATTTAGAAACTACTCTTCGTGCACCCGACACTACACCTTCATGTATCCCCTGTTTGAAACACACTACCTTTCATCTGATTCACCAGACTACCTTCATTTCTACGGCCCAATTTAGAAATTACTCTTCATCCTCCAGACGTTACACCTTCATGTATCCCCTGTTTGAAATACACTACCTTTCATCTGATCTATATACACAGACTACCTTCATTTCTATGGCCCAATTTAGAAACTACTCTTCACGTCCCTTTTTTGGAGACTACACCTTCATGTATTCCGTCTTTGAAATACATTACCTTTCGTCTGGTTTATCTTCCCACTGCTAATTTTCCAATTCAGCGGTGCCCTTCATGCTTACTTTGTAGAAAAATATCCGCAAGGGATATCCTCCTGTAAGCACTACATCTTCGTACCTATTTTTTGCAAGTACTACGTTTTTTTAAAACTTAAAATATATGTTACACATTAAAATTTAAAACTTTTTCACACTTCAACATCTTATCAAATTTGTCAATTTTAGCAACTAGGATACAGGCACGTTCCACATTCAGATTTTGTACATGTCCAATGCTGCAGATTTGATATTAACAGGTTCTGCTTTACCTTTCCTTAGTGCCCGGGCTGAATGTGGAGACGCATCTCGTCCTAGTTGTTCACTTACTCAAGGATGGGTCCCTGCCTTCCTCGATGCCCCACGTTGGGCGCCAAATTGTTGGAGCTAAATCCTGCTCCATTCTCAGGGTTCATTCATTTAGTAGTCAAAATCTCAGATGTTGAAATGTGAATCCATTTATTACATAGGATATCCTAGAGACAGAGTTACCTGGATCAAGCTGTCGCAGCTCTCCCCTTCCTTTGTCTGACTCTCTGGCTCTCAGACCCCCAGTATTATCTCACAAAGGGTGGGGTCTTGTGCTTATTCCTTATCTTTTAGTTGGGATGTGACTGAGGGTTTATGACCCTCAGAGACTTGCAAAGCAACAGAGCAGTTGGGCCATAAAGGGGGACTGAAACCAGAGACAGGATGTCTCTAACATCATCAATTCAACTTCTAACACATTTGTAGAGCTGGGTTATAACAAAATATACCAGAACATCTTATATTATGAAACAGAAGTATTGCAAACAACTTAATGCAACAAACAACAAACAACAAACAATATATTTATAACAACAAACTTAATGCATGACCCACATGTCTTCATTTATGTCGAAATAATGCTTTTACCTTTTGGCTTGAATGTATAATGCAAATCACCCACAATGTTTAAGCACATATAAAATTTTAAATCCCAACACTCAGGGACACGTTGGTTGATGTATCGCAGTGGGAATTGAACCCAGATCTCCCACACCAAAGGCATGTGTCATATCTACTGCGCCATCACCACCCAAAGATTAAAGATCGGGTTCAGGAGGTAGGGTGGGAGTGGAATCCAATGGGGATACTGGGATCAGAATGAGAGGGAGAGGGGATAAGAATCACCAGTAAGGCACTAATTCAATTTTTAAAAGACACAGGGTTGATGAGTAGAATTTAAAGGGATACTTCACCGATCAGCATTATGGCCTTGTATCAGTAGAAACCCGGTAGTATTTTCGAAAGACTGAGCTGACTGGGGTGGGAATGTCATTAGCCGGTGCGAGCAAGAGTGTGTGGCTGCAGCCTGGTACGTCCTATGTCATCCGTCCCGTCTCATGCAGTCCCGTCTCATGCCGAGGTGTGTCCAACGGTAAATTCAGAGGGTCAAAAATACGAAATCGCGAATAATAAATAATAATAATAATAAAATAGGCTTCAGCCATACCCGTCTCGGTGCGAGTCGAGTGTCAGCCCTCTTGAAGCTATGCGTCACAACAGGCTTTTTTGTTTCTGCAGCAAACTTACAATTATGTGCATTCATTCATTATAGCCTACCGCACATATGTTCCACCGGGATACAATTGCTATCAATGCGTTAGCTGAACTTAACGGAGCCCATAATGTGTATGCGCTAAATGTAGCCGTTTCATATGTTGTTTTATATAATGTTGTTTTTATATATTTTAAATGTGTAACACCACTGTGAAACATTGTTTTGAGTATATGGTTGAAATGACAATAAAACACATTTGAGTTAACTTGACTGTTTTTGGTAGGCGTGGCTTGGGAGTAGACTCGTAGGGAAGCATTCTAGGAGAAGTCTTTCATCCACATGAGCCAAAATTCACATTTCTACTACATAAATGACCAAATTTAATACTTATTAATCTTCCAGTGTTGAAATATCCCTTTAAGATAGCCTAAGGGTAAAATTAAATGATGCAACATACTCTACTCTGTACAGTCATAGACCGTTAATATATACACAGTCTATAAGTGTACAGTAGGTGGCGGTAAAAGTTGTTTGCAATCCGCCATTAAATAAGAGAAGAAGAAGAAAAAGAAGAAGTCGGCAAAGAAGAAGACAGTTGTCTTTTCAGGGAAACTGAAAGCAATCTCGGGGCTCTTGACAAGGTGGGCAATTCAATTTCATTATGGGTTATTACTACGTTGCCATGGTTATTACATTTAAACGCAGTCCGTGAATGGTGGACCTTTGCTCATCGTTGGCTGGCTTCCCACATTATCGTTGTAAACAAGAAAGCTGCATCCCCCACTGGACAAGGAACATGATGTTAGCTCCCTAACATCAACAAAGCCTTCACACAACATAGCGACGGTGTGTGAGTTAATGGTATCAAGCCAATAATAGATGGTAGATATATTTTTGTTACCAAACAGTGGTCGAAGAAATAGGATATATATATATATATATATATATATATATATATATATATATATATACATAATATAACATGTAGTTGTGCCGCTCATTATTAATAGTTGATTTAGTGTAAGACATTTGTGAAAATCAACCAATAATTGAGTATGTCAATTTATTTTAATTAGAGCAGTTTATTAGATTGACTTTATGCTGAAATGAAAATTATGAAATTAAAACTGGTAAAAAGGACAAGCTGTCCGAACCATCAAAACAACCAAAGGATTCAGTGCCAACTGTCCTTATAGTAAGGGCACATTTGTTCTTGAGAAACCCCTCTGAAACATAGCACACTTAACCTAGATCGGTTTCCATGTCTGAGAAACCTAAAAGTTACACATCAGACCAATGGTTGTATATAGAAGATGTTAATAATACATGTATTTATGCATCATCTACAGACAACTCTGACAGAGTCACTGGTTTGAGCCGGAAGCAGAGCTGTAAGGAACAGCAGCTGTTGACCCATACGGAGGCAGGACGGGAACTGGTTCAACTGTTCAGAGAAGGATCAGAGAAAAAGAAGAAGGACAGGAAGAGGGCTGCAGATGGCAGGCTTTCTGGATAGCTTCCGCTGGCCAGAGTGTGAATGCATCGACTGGGGGGAGAGGAGGAACGCAGTGGCTTCTATTGTCTCTGGAGTTCTGGTCAGTGGCTGAAATATTGGCGTGTGAGTGTATGCAGAGAGCAGCATTGTTAAAATCATAGGTTGTTGCTTTTCCTGTGTGTGATTACTAACAGAGTGTGTACGCAGAGTGTAAATTGTAATTTCCCCACTGGGGATTAATAAACTAATTAAAATTAAATTAAATTTTTGGTTAAAAAGCAAGTTGGAGGTGCTGTATAAATTCTAAGAAATAAAACGCTTAATTAACAAATATATTCATAACCTGTGCCTTTAAGCGAGCCGTCAGGACTTCCTTAAGGTTGTGATGTCACAACTATACTATATATAGGTAGGACGTGCCATTAAGCTAGGTATACGGTAGCTGCGGCGTGTTCCCGGCCATGAAATTCAATTCAATTTCATTTATAGTATCAAATAGAACTGCAGCTACCAATTATTTTAGTAATTAAGTATTCTACCGATTATTCCATCAAGTAATCAAGTAATCGGGTAAGAAATAGTTTTGTTTAATTAAATAGCAATAATATACATTAGTTTGGTTTAATTTTTGGAAAAAGTAAAGTTTTTATTGCCTACATTGCTTACAATATCATCGCTCAAAAAACTAAACATTAAGTGCATTTAAGTGCCATATTACATTGTATATAAGCTTCACCCACCTATTTTTATTTATATATTTGATTACAATGCTCCATTACAAGAAACCTGGGACAGACCAGGCTCTTGGTAGGAGGTGTCTGGCGGGGCCGGTTGGGGGTGGGATGCACAGTGACAATAATTGTCACAAAATAGTTAATGGAACTGTGACTAGACATAGTAGTTGTAGTAGTTCATGGTGTTGCAGGGCACTGCAGGGCGTCACATGGTGTAGCAGGGCACTGCAGAGCGCGTAGCAGGACCACGGCAACAGCTGCATTACGTCTCCGCGGCTGTTGTTTCCAGCGTAAAGGCTCAGCAAGCTGTCGTGGCCTGTGATCACGCACCTCTAAATTTTTGCAATTACGCACACTACGCTTTCAGTTCAACAAGGTTTGCTGGGAAGACTGGCTTCATACATCTGTATGATTCTTTGTGTACAGACCACAGGGAGGGACCACGTTTATACTTAGAGTAGAAAAATGTAATGTTTTGCGGTATGTCAGTGTTTATCATGGATGTGTTTACTACTGTTGCCAGGCAGCCTGATTTCCTTTACTTCAGCTCTCTTCTTCTCTACTTCTTCTTGCTTATTCACAGATTATTTTGTTTTATACGCCCCCTGGTTAGGGCTGCACGATTATGGCCAAAATGATAATCACGATTGTTTTGATCAATATTGAGATCAAGATTGATTTGTTGATTTGAACCAAAACAAATTTTATTGTCACATAAAGCAGTTATAAATTGCCTGTAGGTAATTTCTAACTGCTGTCACATTCATATTGTGCTACAAGTGCTTCACTGAGCTGCAAAACCATTTAAGCTAAATAGAAAGTGCTACTGTTTAAAAGTGCGTCCCTGAACTGAGACCTGACATTTCATGGATCAAAGTCTCAGCTGGTCCCTCCCCTTGCTGTCGCATGCCCCTCACATGGCCAACACTTGTAATTTGGCCTTCTTTCCTTTTGGCCTTGGCTAAACCAGCTTGCCACACTCCCTAGTATCAAATCCTCCAAACTTTAGCCACTAATGTGGGCTAAATGTTCAGTTTCAAGTAAACGCCACTTTTCACAAGCTCTTTTATCAAAACAGATTGGGATTAAAATAAAATGCAAAGACAGGGTTTCTTTCCCAGATTGAAAATATACAGCTGCAACACATGTAAATGAAAATTATCTGAAATAAATAACCTATGAAACCCCCTAAAAACGGAGCCTTCTATGAATGGAATGACATGTTTAAAATATCGCTCGAGCACACAAATTATGATTGTGGGAAACCAAAATCGTGATTAAAATTCGATTAATTGGTGTTTTTAGAGAGTAATGCAATAAACAATATGCTGAGCATAAACGTCTCTGTGAATGCTCTTAGCGCGCGCCATCTAGGGAGGCCCACGCACGGTGTTGAGCGCGAGTATATCTGATGCTTTACAGTGTCCTTACAGTCATTCCCGGCTGCAATTACGGTGCAGAGAGCACAGATGCGGAAGACCAACAACAGAACCAATAAGAGCAGACTGCGCTTTTTCAAGGGGGTGTTAAAGAAACATGCTCTAAAAAGGGGAGTTTCAGACAGAAGGTGAATGCAGGTATATTCAGGCAGACAGTATGAGAAAAATAAAGTTTTTTTCAACATTAAAGCATGTACAGATTTTCTAGTAGAAATCCAAAATAACAAGTATGACCCTAAAAAGGAGAACTATGTGTGACCTCTAATTGTCTGTTTCTTCCCCCACGTCTCACAACGATGTGATCATGAGGAGCTTTTAGGACTTTTTGTAACCCTCTGTCTTTCTGTATTCTCTCTTTTTCCAACATTCCAATGTAAGAAGAGTCATGTAATGGAACTGCATCTCATGCATTCAGATGCATTAAATGGTAACCCTGTATTCTTTTTTCCCAGTTCTTCACAGGCTGGTGGATCATGATTGATGCAGCAGTGACGTATCCATCTCAGGAGCAGATGAACCATGCATTTCACACATGTGGCGTCTTCTCTACCATAGCATTCTTCATGTAAGTGATGGACATTATAGGTTAAAAAACTGTCTATTTGGATATGCTTGAGTAATGTTCTGTATACCACTTATCAGCAATTTTATTTTTTTATCATTACAGAAATTGAAATTGCAAACCCAACGTTTGTTAGAAAAATTACAATAAGATATTGTCTTCAAAGCCTTAATAATAATGGTCTGTTTAACATGCATGTTTGCAGAGTTAAGAAGAGGATTTGCTTTGCATGTTTATGGAGGAAAACATTGTATGTTCAAAAATCAAATTAATAATCACATATTATGGCATTTCCTGCCATAAGCCAAAATGCCTATAGTGAAAAAATATCTATTTCTATCAGTTTAGTGAGGTACCAAGGCTACTAACAAACTGTAAATGTATCCACAAATCGAAATAGAATACAAATCAAACAGGCTTACGTATTTAATTGGCTGCTTTCTGCAGTTCCAACATTAGAAAGTAGAGGCCGACCGATAAAGGATTTTTAAGGCTGATACCGATACAAATATTTGGTTATTTAAAAATCCAATATCCCGATATATCGGTTGATACACAGTATATTTTAAAAATAAATCCAATGTTACAAAATGTTAGTTATTAACATTAGTTATTTGTAGTTATTTATGAGTTCTCACTAAAATAATATGATAAAAATTTGTTTTATTGTCACAACAGAACAGAGGAACATATACAAAAATATATATAAAATATATGAAAGTTCTGATAAATAAAATAGTATAAAAATTCAAACTTAAGATATGAAACTTAAAGTCCTGAACAAAAACACATTAACAAACAAAAAAATCAGTGTTGCCAACAGGGACGTTGTAGAGCGTCCTCTGGTGGACAAGATGATGCAACGCCAACAATAACAGGGACGTTGTAGAGCGTCCTCTGGTGGACAAACTATGCAACGCCAACTCTAACAGGGACGTTGTAGAATGTCCTCTGGTGGACAAACTATGTAATGCCAATGCTCATAACATGGTTGACAGTCCGTTTTTATTTTTTAAATATTCATTTATCAGAATCGAATGAAGATATATAAAAAAAGAAGCTGATACCGATATTTCAGGAAATGCCTTATGCGTTATATTGGGCTGGCTCTATTAGAAAGTACTCAGGTCAACTGACTGTAGTGTAGAACAGTGAATATTTAGGATTTATTTTTTGTTTAAATTCCTTGTTTGTCGGTGTCTTTATTTTAGGATAAATGCAGTTTCTAATGGCCAGGTGAGAGGAGACACATATGGAGAGGGCTGCCTTGGCCGGACAGGTGTGTTTCTCTAAATGTGTGGGTTTATTCATCTATTTATGTATTCCAGTAAATGTGCTGCAGCTGACTGTTTTTTTAACACAATGAACTTAAAGCTATAGTGCGTAGTTTCTGTCTCCCCCATGAGGAATTCTAAGTAATGACAACAAAACTGTTGGCGCTTCCACATGATTGATACAAGTCTTCCGGTTCAGAACATTACATCACTTTACTGTAATGCAGCATTTAATACCCGGAAAAGACAACAGAAAATTGAAGACAACATCTACCCTCATATATTGATGTTGACATAATATCGATATATATCCCAGCCCTACTTTAACCCCTCTAGCTATACTCCCACACAGCATATTTTTTCCATTCATTTGTACAATTATACACTCAACAATTGAGACGGGAGCACGCCTCAACTCTAGCGAGACCCGTGATTTTGTTCCTACATTGGAAATTTGTCTGTGACGGGAATTGCTTAAAAAGTGGTTTAGTTTGAGATTGGCATAAGTTAATGAAATTTTTTATGAATACAAATGCAATTGCAAAAACAATATATGTATGGGACGGTTATGTCATATTAATTTACAGGTTAATAGAGGCAGCAGTAGTCTACATTATAGCACATTGTTAGGATAATTGATTTTATAATTACATACAATACATGATTAAAAAGCACTTTGGCCAAGATACATATGCAGACATACAACAGGATTGATCATATGTGTGTGTGCTTAGCACAGCTGTGAAGGAGGGTATCCTATTGTAATTACGCCTCTGTCTGTAATGCCTACCTCAGTGGAAACACAATTTTTATTTTGTCAACCATTTTAAGACAGCATCCTGCTCATAAACTGCTATAGATAACTAGCATGATGTTGTTATATATTATTTAATGGACACAAAACATTGCAATGTTTCTGTTTTCATACCTTGTATTCTCAAATACTACAGTGGGTGTGTTCAGCTGTCAGGGCCTATACTACAAATCAAGGTCAACATGTCCATCACCCGGCTTCACCAAACCTAACAACCGCAGTCCGGCACAAGATGTGACACAACGGTGGTTATCAACTTGTTCAATCAACTCAGGTTTTTCCCAATCTAGCGACAAGCGCCTTCATATAAAAGTGGCGGGGTTTGCACCATATGACCAATCACAAACATGGACAAGTCTACCAGAATATTTTACAGAAAATAAAGAACACAGACACGTGATATAGGCAAAAAGAATATGCTGTAAATGTGTAAGTTACAAGGCTTATTAATATCACTTCTCCATTAGTCATGCACAACAAGATGTAAACATAATTACCCTTGTGCATTCTGCAACCCTGGCAGTGTTAAGCAATTGTGGGAGCAAAAATACATATAAATACATAATTCAAACCAACCAATGTGTCGCATTGGCAACATACGGTGGCCGCTACGGAAACAAAAACTTGTGCATTTTAAATCTGAATGATCTGATTTGAAAACAAAATTTCCCAACGGGTCCAAGTACTGTGGAACTGGTTCTAGATGCCCAATCCTACTCCCTAGCAGGTTAGGTGGTTAGCATAAGTTACCATAGCGATGTAACCCGGTAACAAGTGATTGGCCGTCGTGATAAACAAAATCCTGGGTTGAACCTGAAGCTACCTCGGTAACCCCAAATCTTGCTTTGTAGTAGAGGCCTAGGGTGTGAAGACTACCGGGTGAGCTAATGACTGTGATTAGCGCTGCTGTGCTTGCAGGAGCTCGTCTCTGGCTGTTTATTGGCTTCATGATGATGTTTGGCTCGCTCATCGCTTCCATCTGGATCCTGTTCGGTGGCTACGTGGTGCCAAGTGAGTGTCCCTCCACTTCAACACATTTTTTCTAACTATTCCTTCTTCACAACTTCTTCTGGCCCTGCTTATTTTTTTGGACTTCCATTTATACTTGTGTACCAACCAAATATTTTATTTTTCAAAGTAACTTTGAAGTCTGTGTTTTTTTTTTTTTTGCTGGCCACTGCAGTCTATATGTCTATTGCTCCAGAGGGTGTGTGAATGTCGTTGAATATTTATCTAATGAGCAGGTGGCCCCTGTATGGCAGCTTCGGCCTCCTGTGTGTGTGTGTGTGTGTGTGTGTGTGTGTGTGTGTGTGTGTGTGTGTGTGTGTGTGTGTCGTGTGTGTGTGTGGCTAATGCTGCCTGTAGTATAAAGTGATTTAATTGCTAATATGTCTAAGAGACAGCCTTTTCTCTCACTCAAAACATATCCTCTTTCTCTGGCTCCTGTCCTTACATGTCTAATGCTTAGCACATTCAAACACATTGGAGTAATAGTTAGAAATAGCAAGGGGCCTTACTAAGGATATTTATAAACAGAAGAAACTGCTTTTTCGGTAGACTACAGTCTACTAGGGCTGCACGATTATGGCTAAAATGATAATCACGATTATTTTGATCAATATTTTGATCACGATTATTCTCACGATTATTTGTTGACTTTAACCAAAACAAATGTTATTGTCACATAGGCTATTTATAACTGCTTTCACATCTATATTATGTTACATTTTTCTTATGTTGAAGTTGTATGTTGTATAGACATACAGCTGCAACACATGTAAATGAAAATGACCTATCTGAAATAAATAGCGTAGGATATATTTTTTAAAAGCATCTCTGAGAAAGCTCCATCTCTTGTTTTCAACAATAACTGATTAAAAGAGCTAGGGAGAGAGCGATAGACATACTCACAGAGAGACGGCTGATCATTATGAACGGGTCCAGCACGGGTCGAATGGCGGATACACACGTTGTGTGTACGAAATGTCTGTATCGTCACTGCGCTGCATTTTTATGAACTATGATATTCTGGCCATGGGTCACATCTCTCGCCCAGGTCCAGCAGCTCCGTCTCCCACGCTGTTACTCTACCAACTGAAGTTAGTTGCATTCAATAACTTCTTCTGTGTTCTTCGCCGTGGCTGCCGTGATAGCAGTTACCCGCGGAAACACTGATACAAATACAGGTTTGCCCCTCATACTTAATAATATACAGCTGTGTTAATAAAAAATTAAAACTGTAGACAAATGTCAGAAGTGTGGACCGGTGTCGTGCCAATGTACTTATCCCCGCCAGGATTTGTATCCCCTGGCCGCGGGAGCGCGCATGCACACAGAGCGGAGATTCTGCTGCCCTTCGACTTGTTTAACTGCTGCACTTTGAATTTACCTCTTAAATGGAACAAATAGCCACGTGGAAGACTCAACAGGGTTTTCCATAGTAACACGGGTCTCAGTTAACTACATACAGTGCCTTGTGAAAGTATTCGGCCCCCTTGAACTTTTCAACCTTTTGATACATTTCAGGCTTCAAACATAAAGATATAAAATTTTTATTTTTTGTGAAGAATCACCAACAAGTGGGACACAATTGTGAAGTGGAACGAAATCTATTGGATATTTTAAACTTTTTTAGCAAATAAAAAACTGAAAAGTGGTGGGTGCAAAATTATTGGGCTCCCTTGCGTTAATACTTTGTAGAACCACCTTTTGCTGCGATTACAGCTGCAAGTCGCTTGGGGGTATGTCTCTATCAGTTTTGCACATTGAGAAACTGAAATTCTTGCCCATTCTTCCTTGCAAAACAGCTCGAGCTCAGTGAGGTTGGATGGAGAGCGTTTGTGAACAGCAGTTTTCAGCTCTTTCCACAGATTCTCAATTGGATTCAGGTCTGGACTTTGACTTGGCCATTCTAACACCTGGATACGTTTATTTGTGAACCATTCCTTTGTGGATTTTGCTGAATGTTTGGGATCATTGTCTTGTTGGAAGATAAATCTCCGTCCCAGTTTCAGGTCTTTTGCAGAGTCCAACAGGTTTTCATCCAGAATGGTCTTGCATTTGGCTGCATCCATCTTCCCCTCAATTTTAACCATCTTCCCTGTCCCTGCTGAAGAAAAGCAGGCCCAAACCATGATGCTGCCACCACCATGTTTGACAGTGGGGATGGTGTGTTGAGGGTGATGAGCTGTGTTGCTTTTACGCCAAACATATCGTTTTGCATCGAGGCCAAAAAGTTTGATTTTGGTTTCATCTGACCAGAGCACCTTCTTCCACATGTTTGGTGTGTCTCCCAGGTGGCTTGTGGCAAACTTTAGACGAGACTTTTTATGGATATCTTTGAGAAATGGCTTTCTTCTTGCCACTCTTCCATAAAGGCCAGATTTGTGCAGTGTATGACTGATTGTTGTCCTATGGACAGACTCTCCCACCTCAGCTGTAGTTCTCTGCAGTTCATCCAGAGTGATCATGGGCCTCTTGGCTGCATCTCTGATCAGTCTTCTCCTTGTCTGAGCTGAAAGTTTAGAGGGACGGCCAGGTCTTGGTAGATTTGCAGCGGTCTGATACTCCTTCCATTTCAAAATGATCGCTTGCACAGGGCTCCTTGGGATGTTTAAAGCTTGGGAAATCTTTTTGTATCCAAATCCGGCTTTAAACTTCTCCACAACAGTATTACGGACCTGCCTGGTGTGTTCCTTGGTCTTCATGATGCTCTCTGCGCTTTCAACAGAACCCTGAGACTATCACAGAGCAGGTGCATTTATACAGAGACTTGATCACACACAGGTGGATTCTATTTATCACCATCAGTCATTTAGGACAACATTGGATCATTCAGAGATCCTCGCTGAACTTCTGGAGTGAGTTTGCGGCACTGAAAGTAAAGGGGCCAAATAATTTTGCACGCACCACTTTTCAGTTTTTTATTTGCTAAAAAAGTTTAAAATATCCAATAGATTTCGTTCCACTTCACAATTGTGTCCCACTTGTTGGTGATTCTTCACAAAAAATAAAAAAGTTTATATCTTTATGTTTGAAGCCTGAAATGTGTCAAAAGGTTGAAAAGTTCAAGGGGGCCGAATACTTTCGCAAGGCACTGTAAATACGTGTATTTGTCTGTTACATTAAGGCGACGTGTCAAATGTTTATAGCGTCGTTTAATATTATGGACTGATAGGCGTATCCTCCCTGTCCTCTAACGTGATTTCTGTTTTAATTTAATTTAGTTTAATATGGCTTTTCAATTAAACACTTTTTCACCTGTCTACCATACGAGTTACATAGGAGGTCCTCAAAATATCAGGGTTTTTCCCCTGATATTTTATGTATCCCATCCCTAACATGCAAAGGGTCTGTCCTGTCATCATGGGTGTTATTGTGTGTGTTTAATAGGTCACAATAAACAACCTGACACAATTTGGAGAGGTTTGCTGTTGTCTAGCAAAAGTTACATGCGTCCTAGAGGCGCTAACAGCTAACAGACGCTATCTAAAAATAACACAGACGGGACAAAATGTTGCGTTTACTGGTAAACTGGTGAACTTTGAGACCGACGTATAACCGACTGCTATCTGTTGAATTGTCCTCCCGTTACTCTGTCCACTGTGACTGTCTACATCTAGAAACTAAGCTGCACGGTGCAGGGAACAACTCTGACTGGCACATGAGCAGACAGTGGTTTATGGAGCGGTAGATGCGCTGTGCATAAAAACCCGGAGCGTTCTATGAAATGACGCTTTAATCATGCAAATCAAAATCGTGATCTGATTCAAATTCAATTAATTGTGCCCTCTACTCGTTTTATCAGAAGCAGAAATGGATTTATTGGAATCAGTAATCAGAAATTATTCATAACATGTATTCAATAAAATAGAATAAAAATGATTTCATGGAAAAGCTAGACTAAACTGCCACTGCAAAAAGGCTAAAATTAAAAAATAGTTAAGTCAGGCTAGAAGTTAAAGCCACACACACACACACACAGATCCCAATGCGAATACATGCATTGAAATACATAGTTCACTCACTTTAGGCAGGTTAAAAGTTCAGACAGTCAATCAAAACAGACAGATGAGATGTTTGTTGTTATCACACTCTTCCTGGGCTCTCTCTGTTCTTCTCTCTCCTCTTACACAGTGGCACACAGTTTTTCTACACAACTCTCCATTTGATCTTCTTTTGTTGGATCAGTAATAAATAGTAATTAAAACACAGCATTAAAGTACTGATACTTTTGTTAAAAATACAAAGTAGAAGTACTGATTTAACTTCTTTACTCAAGTAAAAGTAACAAAGTACAGGCTTGGAAATTTACTTAAAGTATAAAAGTAAAATTAGCCCTGCAAAAGCCAACCATTTTTTTATGCAAAGCTACCTGGACCACTCACATGTTACTAGAGTGCACGCTGAGATACTTGAGTGGACATGGAAAAAAGGCTCTTTACGTATATGCCATTGGCTACATTTTTAAAGGATGTCTGCCAACAGGCCTAAACCATCCCATATATGATTACTGTGACAGATACTGGGACTCTAGGTTAATAAGATTCTGCCTGAACAGCAAGATATGAATTCAGATTTTGTGAGAATTCACAGATCCAGTTTCTTTTTTTTAATCTTTCCATTAAAATTTAAATTAATCTACATATGTGTGTGTGTGCTCAAATATGGCTTCTAGAAAGAAAATAAAGGATAGAATATGAATTACTAAACAGACATTATTGAAGAAGTCCCCCATACATTTAGAGTTACATTGGCCAGGAGTCATTCTTGACGCCTGCTATCTCAAACATCTCTCTAAGATAAGGCAGAGGAGGATTGGGAATATCTTGCTACTTATCTGCCGAATGAAAACTTAAAGCCGCAATGAATCGGTTGATCGTCCTGTAGTGGTGCGTTCAGTGCAACGTATATTTCCATCCAATTTGATTGAATTCGGTATTGATGACACAAAAAATAATAATGGTAACTCCAGTGCAATTATCTGAAACTTGTTAGCGAGGACTAGATTTGGACTGTATTTAAAGCTGATTCTGGTTGCCTACTTTGCCCCAAGTGTGTCTGGTAAAACACAGACGGAGACAACTTCTCTCTTTATTACAATCAAGCATCAGTGCAAACATGGATGCGGGTAGCTCTGCTATGGCTGTAGGGTTGGGCATCGAGAACCGATTCCTACTTGTGAACGGTTCAAAACTTACGATTCCAGTAGAATCGTTTCTTTATTGTAATCGTTCAGAGGATTTTGTTTTTAATCCGTCATTGCTTCCCAATTTAATATGCACAAGTTTTGTTTTCCAAAGCGGCCAGGCTCTTGTTGTGTTGTATCCTTGAAGCACAATAAGCAGCGCTCTAGTGTGGCTTTCTTTTACATTGAAAAAGCCCTGTAAAACTTTCCTCTTATTTGTGAAAATAGGCATGTGACCCGTTTCAACTCCACCACTCAAAGAATCAGAATCAAGAATCGATAAGAACCAGAATCAAAAGGAGGAATCGGAATTGGAATCTGAATTGTTAAAATCCAAAGGATGCCCAACCCTATATTGCTGTGTGTTTGTGTGTGGTAATAAAATAAATAAATAACATTGTAAAGACTACCATACACAATGCATAGAATCATATATGCTAGTAAATAATAAGAATAAACCACTATTAATTACATTACCTTAATGCAGTGTGTAGTATGTAAATAATGCACCTAAAATAAAAATGTGAGCAATGACGTTCATCAATCGGCATTATGTATCAACAGTCAGGTGTAACCTAGGTAACAGGTGAAGAACACAAACAACTAAATCACTAGCTAACTTACTTTAAATGTGCCAGAACTATAGACCAACACAACAACAGGCTTAAATGAACTGACATCAGTTATAGAACTTACAGTTCTCAAGGACTCACACACACAATCTCAGGTGATTATCCTCCAGACAGCTAGTCTTTTACTTTTCTCTCACCTTTTTCTCCGTGTGCCGTGCGCGCCTGCTCGTGGTGTGAGGCGCGTGTCCGCGCTATTCTCTGACATGCACTCACAATCACACCTCATAGACGACCTTTAGTATAAAACTAAAGTTATTAGCCAGTTTCGTAAAACTTAAGAAGTAGAAAGTACCGATATTTGTGTTAAAATGTAAGGAGTAAAAGTAAAAAGTCGCCACAGAAATAAATAGTAAAGTAAAAATATCTGAAAAGATTGAATACAGTAACAAAGTATTTGTTCTTTGTTACTTCCCATCTCTGCAAACAACCTTATCTTCTTAAAGTACATGTGTTTGGACGCTGGCTTGTATAGGGAACATGTGAAACCGTACTATGGGCCTCTGTGCCCTCCTTACATATTGCTTTTCTGATTTGTATAGGTGAGTCTTTACACTCCCAACATGCATAGATCCCGATTTGCCAGCCTTATAGAAGATTTCAGCAGGTAAAGCTGAGCTCAATCCTGATTCTATCTTGACTCTGAGAAATGAGGCCTGTGCACTGCAAACCATCTTGTCTTTTGACCTTTCTCTTATTACACTGACAGAATGATATGTCCGCTCTGGCCTGCAACAGCTTTCACCTTTACACCCTTAGCTAGCTTGAAAAATGTCATAGAAAGTACAGAATCACATATGAGGCTGTCAGCTGATTAACCTACAGAGTAAAGGTCATTTGAGCCATTACTTTCATTCCAACAAGTCCAAGTTATCGCCATGTGCACAAGATCAAATCAGTGATCAGTGGACAGCAGTACACAGGGAGGGGAAACAAATTAAAGGAAAAAGGTGGAGCTATAACAAAGCAGATGCTTCCATACGGGGCACAAGTGCTCACTGACGGCCACGTCACAATACAATATTATTACAATTTTAGACATATTGCAATTTGTGATGTGTTTTATGTTTTAGCTAAAAAGATACAGTTCATATTAATTACATCGTCAATACTCACATTTTCATTTTATCTCACTTTAATTTTCCATATATTGGACTGAAATAACAAATTATTTTATTATTATAGTACCAAGAAGTAAAAAATAATAAAAGTTTGATACTTGGGGGCGCCCTGGTAGCTCACCTGGTTGAGCGTGTGCCCCATTTATTAAGGCTCCGTCCTTTCTGCAGCAACCTGGGTCCAATTTCGCCCTTTGCTGCATGTCACCCCCCCTCTCTCTCCTACTCTCCCATCTTCAGCTATCCTATCTTTTAAAGGCCAAAAAAAACCCAAATATTATCTTAAGAAAAAAAGATCTGTACTTGGCGTCCGTGTATCGATTCCCCCCCACCACACATTTAACAGAGATGCACAGAGCAAGAGAATGACTTGACATTGGACTTTTTTTCAAAGTATTTTTCAGTCAGAAAGGGAGCAGAAAGCCAACTTGATATATAATTGGCCTTGCAAGAGTGTATGGCTAACACATCACCAGACTGCTGCCTCTTTGCACATCCTGCTTGAAAAGTGCTCAGTTCTCTTCACTGACCGGCTGTCCATGCAGTGTGTTTGTCAGTACTGGCAATCAAAGAAAATAATTTCTTTCTTCATCGGTGTAAACCGAGCACTGGGTATCCTGTTCTGCCTTTAAGAAAATGAAAGCTCAGATGGGCCGATCTGGAATCTTGCCCATTATGATGTCATAAGGAGCAAGGTTACCTCCCCTTTCTCTGCTTTACCCATCCAGAGAATTTGGCCCCTTCATGAGAGAGAGAGACATCATGGCTTTCAAATGAGCAAAGTGCCAGTTGGTCAAGGCCCCCAGCCTCGCCCTTAACCCCCCCCCCCTCGCTCCTCCTCAAAAGCTACAAACTGAGAAATGGCACTTTCTAAGGAAAGCTCATTGTGGGACTGGCTCTAGTGGCTGTAATTCTGCACCAAGGCTGAATTTTGGGAAAGAGACTTCAGATACAGTATTAGGGGACCCCTAAGGTCTATAAAAGAGACTTCAGATACAGTATTAGAGGACCACTAAGGTCTATATAAAAGAGACTTCAGATATAGTATTAGAGGACCACTAAGGTCTATATAAAAGAGACTTCAGATACAGTATTAGAGGACCACTAAGGTCTATATAAAAGAGACTTCAGATATAGTATTAAGGGACCACTAAGGTCTATATAAAAGAGACTTCAGATACAGTATTAGGGGACCACTAAGGTCTATATAAAAGAAACTTCAGATACAGTGTTAGGGGACCACTAAGGTCTATATAAAAGAGACTTCAGATACAGTATTAGGGGACCACTAAGGTCTATATAAAAGAAACTTCAGATACAGTGTTAGGGGACCACTAAGGTCTATATAAAAGAAACTTCAGATACAGTATTAGGGGACCACTAAGGTCTATATAAAAGAAACTTCAGATACAGTGTTAGGGGACCACTAAGGTCTATATAAAAGAAACTTCAGATACAGTATTAGGGGACCACTAAGGTCTATATAAAAGACTTTAGATACAGTATTAGGAGACCACTAAGGTCTATATAAAAGAAACTTCAGATACAGTGTTAGGGGACCACTAAGGTCTATATAAAAGAAACTTCAGATACAGTATTAGGGGACCACTAAGGTCTCTATAAAAGAGACTTCAGATACAGTATTAGGGGACCACTAAGGTCTGTATAAAAGAGACTTCAGATACAGTATTAGGGGACCACGAAGGTTTAATATTTAATAATAGATCACATTTGTTAATATAATTGGATCCATTGGAGGCAACTGGTGGCTAACACATTTATAATCAAACATTTACACACACTCAAGCATCTGTTTCAAAATCCCTTTGCTAACTGTTACTGTTGTGTTATTGACTGTGTGCTTTTGTTTTGTTAAATTCCTAGAGAAAGAAGTGGCCCCCGGGCTGGCTGTGTTCTTTCAGAATGCCTTCATCTTTTTTAGGTGAGTATAACCTGAAACCGGACAAAAACCAACTTAGTAAGCAGTATTCAAATATTCACACTTTGCCTTTCTGTATAAGTAGGGGTAGCCGATATTTCCTAAAAACTGTGTACTTCCATTTGCATTTTAGGCAACTTGTATTAAGTATCAGAATATTGGACACTAAAAGCCAACCAAGTAAAAACTGCTCTCTCTCAAATCGTCATGGGAACAGCTTCAAAATTTCTATGTAGATACATTTTTGATTAATCATCTAGGTCCAAGCTGATAGTTACAATTACAGTTTCCTCCTCTATATATACATATATATGTATATATATACTACCCCCCACTCCATAGACCACCAATAGAAAAAGTCTTAAATCTCTAAGGTTCAGCTCATGAAAAATGGGTGCAAAAACTAAAGTGTTACATTTATAATTTAGTTCAGTGTATGTATATGTGTATATATATATATACATACATACAGTGAGGAAAATACGTATTTGAACACCCTGCTATTTTGCAGGTTCTCCCACTTAGAAATCATGGAGGGGTCTGAAATTGTCATCGTAGGTGCATGTCCACTATGACAGACATAATCTACAACAAAAGAAATCCAGAAATCACAATGTATGAATTTTTTAACTATTTATTTGTATGAGACAGCTGCAAATAACAATTTCAAACCCTGAGAAAATCAATGTTAATATTTGGTACAGTAGTCTTTGTTTGCAATTACAGAGGTCAAACGTTTCCTGTAGTTTTTCACCAGGTTTGACACACTGCAGAAGGGATTTTGGCCCACTCCTCCACAGATCTTCTCTAGATCAGTCAGGTTTCTGGGCTGTTGCTGAGAAACACGGAGTTTGAGCTCCCTCCAAAGATTCTCTATTGGGTTTAGGTCTGGAGACTGGCTAGGCCACACCAGAACCTTGATATGCTTCTTCCAGAGCCACTTCTTGGTTATCCTGGCTGTGTGCACGGGGTCATTGTCATGTTGGAAGACTCAGCCTCGACCCATCTTCAATGCTCTAACTGAGGGAAGGAGGTTGTTCCCCAAAATCTCGCAATACATGGTTATCCTCCCGGTCATCCTCTCCTTAATACAGTGCAGTCACCCTGTCCATTGTCATTGGCAAACTTAAGACGGGCCTTGACATGTGCTGGTTTAAGCAGGGGAACCTTCCGTGCAATGCACGATTTCAAACCATGACGTCTTAGTGTATTACCAACAGTAACCTTGGAAACGGTGGTCCCAGCTCTTTTCAGGTCATTGACCAGCTCCTCCCGTGTAGTTCTGGGCTGATTTCTCACCTTTCTTAGGATCATTGAGACCCCACGAGGTGAGATCTTGCATGGAGCCCCAGTCCGAGGGAGATTGACAGTCATGTTTAGCTTCTTCCATTTTTTAATGATTGCTCCAACAGTGGACCTTTTTTCACCAAGCTGCTTGGCAATATATATATATATATATATATACAGTGCCTTGCGAAAGTATTCGGCCCCTTTGAAGTTTTCAACCTTTTGACACATTTCAGGCTTCAAACATAAAGATATAAAATTTTCATTTTTTGTGAAGAATCACCAACAAGTGGGACACAATTGTGAAGTGGAACGAAATCTATTGGATATTTTAAACTTTTTTAGCAAATAAAAAACTGAAAAGTGGTGCGTGCAAAATTATTCGGCCCCTTTACTTTCAGTGCAGCAAACTCACTCCAGAAGTTCAGCGAGGATCTCTGAATGATCCAATGTTGTCCTAAATGACTGATGGTGATAAATAGAATCCACCTGTGTGTGATCAAGTCTCTGTATAAATGCACCTGCTCTGTGATAGTCTCAGGGTTCTGTTGAAAGCGCAGAGAGCATCATGAAGACCAAGGAACACACCAGGCAGGTCCGTAATACTGTTGTGGAGAAGTTTAAAGCCGGATTTGGATACAAAAAGATTTCCCAAGCTTTAAACATCCCAAGGAGCACTGTGCAAGCGATCATTTTGAAATGGAAGGAGTATCAGACCACTGCAAATCTACCAAGACCTGGCCGTCCCTCTAAACTTTCAGCTCAGACAAGGAGAAGACTGATCAGAGATGCAGCCAAGAGGCCCATGATCACTCTGGATGAACTGCAGAGAACTACAGCTGAGGTGGGAGAGTCTGTCCATAGGACAACAATCAGTCGTACACTGCACAAATCTGGCCTTTATGGAAGAGTGGCAAGAAGAAAGCCATTTCTCAAAGATATCCATAAAAAGTCTTGTCTAAAGTTTGCCACAAGCCACGTGGGAGACGCACCAAACATGTGGAAGAAGGTGCTCTGGACAGATGAAACCAAAATCGAACTTTTTGGCCACAATGCAAAACGATATGTTTGGCGTAAAAGCAAGACAGCTCATCACCCTCAACACACCATCCCCACTGTCAAACATGGTGGTGGCAGCACCACAAACGCTCTCCATCCAACCTCACTGAGCTCGAGCTGTTTTGCAAGGAAGAATGGGCAAGAATGTCAGTCTCTCGATGTGCAAAACTGATAGAGACATACCCCAAGCGACTTGCAGCTGTAATCGCAGCAAAAGGTGGCTCTACAAAGTATTAACGCAAGGGGGCCCAATAATTTTGCACGCACCACTTTTCAGTTTTTTATTTGCTAAAAAAGTTTAAAATATCCAATAGATTTCATTCCACTTCACAATTGTGTCCCACTTGTTGGTGATTCTTCACAAAAAAATTAAATTTTTATATCTTTATGTTTGAAGCCTGAAATGTTTCAAAAGGATGAAAAGTTCAAGGGGGCCGAATACTTTCGCAAGGCACTGTATATAAATAAATAAATAACAGGGTGCTTCAGTTACTATAGTAACCTGCTTTCTTGTTCAAGCACACTAAATGTGCAGCACTTCCACTGAAGCTTTTTGATCGTGAAAAAAAATGTGTCTGGTCTGTGCTGCAGAGATGTGTCCTAACAAACTGTTCTTCCCTCTCTCTCTATATCTCTCTCTCTCTGCAGCACTCTGATCTACAAGTTTGGCAGGACTGAAGATTTATGGGGTTAGAGGGTCTGTCTTATTACTGTTTCTCCCTCTCACCAACACACACATTGGGCATATAGTGTGTTGTAGATATTTTTAGTAGTTCTGCATCCCTTTTCATGTGTTTCCTGATATGAAAATAGTTTTCTGTCCTTGCTTTGGCTACATTTGTATACTTCTAGTTTTTCTCATACTATCTGTGCTGCTCTTGAGAAATTTATTTTCAACGTTCGCATTATAAATGAGGGAATTCCTTTGTTTATCGAGAACTAATAAGCCAGGTTACGGTCATTGTTATTGTATCTCAGATGCATCTTAAGTGTCATGTGTCAACTCATGTCAGCATTTGTTCAATGTGTAGATGGTTACAGTGTAAGTTTACTGTAGTGGATCAGAAAGGGAAAACAGCATTTGTTCTAGGCCGGACTGATTTATTTATATCTGTACAATCTGAAGTGGCTGTGAGGCTTAACACACGGCCCTTTCTGCTATCTCTACTTATTTTTTAATGTATTTCAAATGATATGAGTTTTTTCATATTGGGGTCAGTTTCCTTTTGACATATTAGTCTCTGCCGTTCTGCCTCAGGAAGAAGTGTTTTTTACATTGTAAACATGTTGAACATGTTGGGTAAAGGGAAATGCAAGTATTCTGATGTTTTTTTGGTATAAGTATAAAACAAATTTTGTGAAGTCAGACTGCTGTAGGAACAGTATTAAAGGACTTGTAATGGACTAATTTACAGTATTTGCTACAATATCACATATAGACATGTGCATCAAGCAATATTTTAATGTTTTTTTAAGCTTTTAAGGTGGAGTAAAAATACGATCTGGGAATTTGGGGTTATTTCCCATCTTCCGTTCAACCTTTTTATCATTTGTAAATCTTGTGATGCTTAAAATGTGAAAAATAAAGAACATTTTTAATTGGAGAATGCTATAGATAATCATCCATTCAGCTGTCCAAAAGCCAAAGTAGCCAGACCCTTTGAGCTTATGTATAGTTTTGGGCACTCTCCGACGCAGTTGATCAGCTGACCTGAGTGAAGGGAAGAGTTCAGGGTAGATGGATGGGTCAAACTGCCAGGACTTTTACCCAGGACACCACTGTTCATGTCCTGTACAAAACCAAAAGGGAATTTTGACTTATTTTAACTTACGTAGGTTAAAAAATGATGTAACGTGCTTTTATTTCCATAGAGCATGTGAGCAAAGTGGAGAAGTGAGAGCCCGCAGAACTGTTTGTTCCCTCTTCACTAAATACAGCTTCACATTCAACTCAGATTTCATCCCGCTCTACTCAATTCGCTTACCGCTCACTCCAGAAAAAGAAAAAAAGTGGTGTTGTCATGAGATGACCGGTGCCCACCCTTACTCAGTGCCTAGTGCTTTTCCAGCACAAAGTGGATGATACTGGCAGCATAGAGAGGTAGGGCTGCTGTTGTCACGCATTGAAGCTCTATCTCCACAGCGCTGCAGAGTAAGGTCTGACTCCTCCACAGATGCATTCAGGGATATGAGAAAAAAACGCTCTTTCTTAAATCACTCACAATCGTCTTGGGTGACTCAGTGGTAGAGTGGTTGTCTGCCTATTGGAAGGTTGGTAGTTCCCTGGCCCTACAGTTGAATGTCAATATCCTTAGGCAAGACACTGAAACCTGAGCCATCGTAGTGTAAATGTGTGTGTGTGTGTGTATCTGATTATCAGGTGGCACCTTGTACGGCAGCCTCGGCCACAGTGTGTGAATGTGTGTTAATGGTGAATGGTTCTTGTAAAAGAGGCTGTGTGAAAGACACAGAAGAGCTTTGTAAAAGAGCTTTGAGTAGACAAGAAAAGCTATATAAATACAGTTCATTTCACTAAATTTCGCTCACTTGCGCTCCGCTTGCCTCACATGCTCTGTCACATAGCCCATGTGACGTACCTAAGTCAGGTAGGTAGGTTAGACAGTCTGTGCGTTTGGGGAAAAAATGTCCGTCGGCACAAAAAAAGTCTAATAAAGCGGTATTAACTATACAATCACTTATATGCTGCGTGTGAAAAAAAACTGAGGAAGAAGAGTACAGACAGCAAGAGGTACTGGTGCCAGGAGCAAGACGCTAATTAGATAAATAGGCCGCCTTTATCCCTATCTTAGCAAATTGCATTGTCAGCTATCAAAATGGGTGTACTTCATGATTATGAAAATGATCGTGCCATTTAGTGCTGTCAAACTTGAGACTTGCTGGTTGGTTGTGAAGGCTTCACACACAAATAAGGTCCAGGGATTTTCATCATTTCACAGCCTTGTGTAAGATGACATTGAAAAATTATATTAGGTTATAGGTTATTTAATGCTAATTCTTTAGCACAAAGCAACACATGTCATTAATAGCTAATAACCTATTAAAATCATTTGTTTATTCAGGTTGAAGATAATTGCAGCACAAAAGTGGACAGGGTGGTAGCCTAACTAACACTCAGTGTAGTTTTGGTATACGCCTACATTATCTAATCCCCATGTTCAGGTACAGGAAGTCCTAGTTTATATCTGAATGTGTTGTGAGTAATACTCTGTACTGTTTTATAATTACAAGTTTGTGTAATATGGAGTTTCTGTAGCCAGTGACATTTTATTATTTGTATTTTATTTATAACACAGATGTAATGGCATTGTACATTTTTGTTTTTTGACAGCTGAGGTTTCATTAATAAACACAACCACACTTATTATCATTAAGTTTCAAACTGCAAAGCAGTAGAACCCTTCTGTTTGTCTGTTTTAGTTATTATTATTATTACTATTATTATTATTTGTTGTCTGCTGCGCTGGCTTAAATTCCTGTGAGCTGGAATGACCTAGAAACATGAAACTTGGGGGAATAACTGGAAATGGTGTGCATGTCTTTCTGTAGAAATAGGAACGCCATCGGCCACAAGGTGGCGCTGTAATAAAGGCTTCAAAATGCAAACTTTGAAAGGCCACACCCCCCACAACGTAAATCAGATTGACTTGAAATTTCTCACACAGGTGCAGCTCAATGTGCTCTACAAAAAGCCTCAAGACTCATTAAGGTCCGCCATATTGACTTGAGATCTCCTACACTGTAGATAAAATTGCTACCAAATTTTCAGTGAGTCATCAATGGATCAAGCTTATTAGACATTGTATAAATCATGTCCATATCTCAATTACTTTTCAAGTTATTGACCAATGAACTTCGAAAGGGGCGTGGCTGTGGACATAAATGAACACAAATCAGCAACCTTAAGGCCAATCATCACAACTCACTGATAATGTTCAGATAAGTGCCCCAGATATACCCCGACAGTTTTATATACATATGCCGAAGAGCTGACAGATCATTCAGGATCAAAACATTGAGAGTAACAGGTACAGTATCATTAATCAAGGCAGATATTTTAGATGCAATATTGTTCCAATCCAGAACTGACCAACAGGAGAGCAATCCTAGAACATGTGAAGATATTTACCTTGAGCATTTATTGAGCAAAGAAGTGCACAAAGGACTGTTAATTATTTTTACAGGGGGGAGATATGTCCTATGTATGAAATTGTAGTGAATATGCTGATGGTCTGGATTGCGAGATACTTCTGGATGTTCTCAATAGGAACACCATTTATTTTCAAGTTTTCACAAGGTTTGTTTTAATTTTTGGGAGTTATACCAAGGTGCTAGTTTTCTTTGCTTCATCATCTTCTTTTTGAGAGGAGGCTAAAGTTGTCTGTAGGCAAGTTGTAGCACCATCTACAAAATTATCAATTTTGGAGGGATTAAATTAAAAATAAAACTCCTGTTATATTAAGGCACAGCATTGAGTTAAATGCTGTTGGAATATCTTCCTTAAATTTAGCTATAGCACTGTCAGATAGGCATCTAGTGTAGAAGCTTTTATCTAATTTAGTATAGTCAGGTAGTAAGAATTCAAAAGTTATTAAAAAATGGTCTGAGAATACCGGATTCTTCCAATCTTCCATTTTGATACTAGATATGTCAGCACAAGGTCGAGGGTGTGGTTAAAACAGTTTTGAATCTTATAATGAGTTGAAAGCAATACTAAGGCTATCGTCAACGTCCACATGGATATTAAAATCACCTACAATAAGTACTTTGTCTGATTTAAGGACTAGGCCTGATAAATATTCTGAGAATTCAGTAAAAATTCAGAATATGATCCTGGAGCTCGCTAAATAACAATATAATTGGCTGTTTTATATGTTGGATGTTGAAGATTAAGAACAAGGCTTTCAAACAAGTTATAATTGAGTTTAGGTTTAGGATTAATTAACAGGCTTGAATCAAAGATGGCTGCAACTCCCTCCACAGCCAGAGCCTAGGGGGCAATAAGGTATTATGATTGTCAGTTATGCCTAACAATTCGGTTTACAGTTTTTCTCTGTCGCTTTAGTGCATTGTTTATGGATTTGCACAACAGTTAGTTCAACCTCCACAACATTTAGTCATTTGTGGACATATAGTAGCAGTTTCTCATTCCTTCCAACAAATTGCAAAGGCTCTAGAGAGACGACAAATAGTGCATGACTCAAGGGGCAACCTTGGTGTGAAGATCTAGAAACTGGAAACAAAGAGGAGACGGTGTGTCCAGTTAAGACTCTGGCTGAGGGGTTAGAATCATACCAATGAAAGTTTTACCAAAGCCCATCACCTCTAAGACTGACCACTGGCCACTCAAGTCTGTCAAAGGCTTTCATTGCGTCAAGAGAAAGCAGTGACATTGGGGTGTTACTGTCTTCTGCTGCATCAACATTGTGGAAAAGGCGTCTTTTCCATATTTCCACAAATTTTGACATATGGGACTCCAAACGGATTCTGGACTCCAAAGTCCAGACCCTTGACTCGTGCTGAATCCACGGTTTGATAGAAGGCTTGGCGTCGCTTGAGATCTCTGCGCAGCCTGTAGGATCGTCTTTGAAAATCAGCGTGCAATCGCACGCTGATTTTGATAGCCCAAAGAAAAGTTCTTCTTTGGGCTATCACTGTAGATTCAGTGGGCTCTCATAATCTGGATCTGAACATCATCTAATTTCAGGAGCCACTTAGGCAGGGAGCGCGAGATTTTGAATTGCATTAGCACCTTCTAGCCCCTCTTTCAACCCAACGATGCAGATATTGTATCTTTGGTTGTGTCCTCCATATCTGCTAGCTTCACACTCTTGAAAAGCGTGGCCATGGTTATCAAGAATATTTGAGTGGCTTTTTGTTACACCACTCAGACCGAGACGGTTCTAGTAGTGTATAAAAAGTTCAGTTTTATTCCTTCACAGCAGGACTTCACAGCGAGTTAGTTCACCACACACACACTGTGTTGCTTTTTACATCCCATGGCCTTAACTACCACCTGAAAACGTTTCTTCTTCCAACATATACTGCAGTATATTGTAACAACAAATCCCGACACAGGTAGCCCCCTACTGGCAATTTATAATAAAACTACATGTTTCAATGCCTTACTAAACATTAATAAACAATTTCCCAAAAGGATTAATAAAGAGAAGTCTAAGTCTAAACAGAATACAGATAAATTGTGTTATGTGTAAACCAAATAAAATACTTTCAATAGGGGTATTTGCAGGTGCTACACGTTCCACTGTAGTTTTAGATGTAAGTTTTTTCTTTCATTCTCATTGCTGTTGCTGCTATGACACCCAAAAATTCCCTTCAGGGATTGATAAAGGTTTCTCTTATCTTACACGGCTTTGCTGCCCAAGTCTTGAGATATTCATCTCTGAAGGTTCTGCGGTCTGCATTAATCGATTGTAATAGATTTTTGCTGTTGTTGTGATGTCTTTTTAGAAACAGTGTCCCAGTTACGCAAGATAATCCACAGGCCTCACTGTGGACTCTCACAACACATTTAATTAGACCAGCTTTTCCCTATGAAAACTGTTGACAATGTGTAAGAAGAGAGGCAGTTTTTTAAGCTTTAAGCAACGCAAACCTAAAACTGAAGGCAGAGACTGTCTTCCTCTGAAAAACACTAAAGCACCAGTTACGACTCGTGTTAACGTTGATAGTGGTGGCGTCCTCTAGTGGCCCCCCATAGTTATTACAGGAGCAAAGACGGAAGTAAAAAGGACAAAGTATAGGAGCACCAAATTCCACCTAATGAGGCAGGTTGGGGTGGTGGATTATTTCTTCTAAACTTAACTAAGTAGTTTTGGTGCCTAAACCTAACCAAACTGCAACCTTTTGACGTGTTTAAAACCACAACTGTTACATTCTCTGGTTTAGAGACGAGGACAGAAAACGTTCCTGCGGGTCGTATTAGTGGGGAGGAATTGTTGGAGACGTCACATGAAGAAACTCAGAGGTTAAATGTTTTGTTTTGATTTAGGTGAACATTTAAATGTTTGTAAAAGACACAAATAAAGGGTATTCACGACGTGTCATCAGACCGGAAGTTGCCATATTGGAGATACTCCACATCACAACAAAGCACAGGCAAGGAAAATGGTTATTATTGCCGTGTTTTCGGTCAGACCAAGAAAAAACATTTAGAATATTATCAATTTCCAAACGTTATTCCAAACCAGGGAGAGGAATGCCAGAAGTTAGCAGAGGAAAGGAGGCTAGCAAAGCTCAAACTCACTCATGTAGTGTACAGTGTAGATATCAAACTGTGGTTCTTTTGAAATGAAAAAAACAAACAATTGAGTCATTTGGCTGCACCTTGAGTATCGCAACGATGTCATACAGTTAAGATTAGGTTGATTATAGACATTATTGCATTACTTACTTTGGCCTTCACAAACGCTTTTTAATGACTTGGTACTGCGTCTCCGTCACTCATCCACACACCATCTGGTTATAGGCCTCTATCTATATACCTTTGCAGGATTTAAGGTCTGCAGCTGTGTATGGGCTCGGAGAGAAATGCAAGTAGTTGACTAGCTATATCGGGAAATGCAGCTGGAGGAAGAATCACAGGGTCTTCATGGATCTAAGAAGAGGGAGCCAACTCGTATGGATCTGCACTGCCAATAAACTAATTTCTGGAAATATCGCGGCTTTTCTTGAGATCCAAGACCTTCCCTATTTGCTTTTGCATCTTAGATGGTTTTCTGTTGTTTAGACATGGCTACATTCACTTAAAGTATCCAAAGTGCACAACACTCCACTGTACTTTGTTCAGTTGTTTACACCGAGTGCCTCCAAAATGGCCACACATCCGGGTTACTGCCCAGAACGTGACATCGGTGAAAACCCCCTATAGAGGACTGAGTGACCAAGCCAGCTGGCCTGCAATCAATTGACACATCCTTGTTTATGGGACAAATCACAAAGATTTCAGTCTTTACATCAGTTATTTATTTTGAGTCAGTGTCAGAACAGAAAAAGTCCCAAGGCCAACAGGTGATCTGAACACAACATCAAACTACATCAAATTCAAAGAAGTAAAAAAAAAAAACAACATATGGAAATGTTGACATAGGTCGGGAAAAACCATGGACGCAGTCAATAATGGCAGAGCCATTCAAGGGCAACATCATGATACTCAGAAAATCTAGATCTAATCTATATTCAATGAATAACAATAACAGTACAGAACAACTGAACACACAAATAGCCATAGCACAGATTCATATGTGTCAAAAAATATCCAGATCACAGATTAGGGATTGAGGGAGTTTTTGTAGGCTACATTTAAGGATTTGGGGGTCATCAAACACTTCTCATAGCCATACAATGGCAAGGTGCAATGGCGCCTGTTTGGTTTTGCAGCTGCCCTCTCTGTCTCAGATACTTATTGCAATATGCTTTTTAATGTCACTACTCTTGTTGACAAATGTATCAGCGGTGCTGGTTTATGATCGGCAAATGCTATTGCTTATTAGCGCTGAAACGTCGGGTTTTATGGGTATCGGTGATCCGCCCCCACTATACCACCCTGTGTCCGCCTGTGCTTACCGGGCCACAACCTCTCGCTGCACTGCTCTGCTTACTGGGTCAGATTATTCACATTTTTAACCTTTCTTATCACTATGCAGATGACATTCAGCTTCATTTTACCTTGAGGCAGAATGAGACATCCAATCTTACAAGGCTCCTGGGTTGCATAAACACAAACAACTGGAAAGCTGAAAGCTTTTTGCAGCTGAACCCAGATAAGACGGAGGTTTTAATCATAGCGCCAGACAGCGCTATCCCTCCAATTAAGCAGAAAATTGGACCTCTGTCAACTGGGGTCTGGCCTAGTTTAAGGAACCTTGGGACATGTAGGGATAGAGCTGAAATTAAAAATCAATTGCTGACATTAAGAGAAACTCATAAGAGGTAAAAACAGAAGGGTATACATCAAAAGGGCAACACCCAAGTTTGGTTTGCTGAATGTGGACTGGACTGTTTGAAGTGAAGACACACTTGTTTAGGCTAGCTTCTGGGTAACCAATGTCTTTTATTTATTGATTTTTGTATCTGTTGTATTTTTACTTTATTCTATTCTTAGACTTTTTTATCTATGTTTTATCATCTATACACATTGTAAAGCACTAACCCTGTCTGTGGAAAGCGCTGTAAATAAATCTTACTTACAAAGCTAAAGATTGTATCCGTGTGTTTGTAGGTTGTTTTATTAAAACAAACTAGTTAATGCTTTGAATGTTATGTGGTTTATTAATGCCTATTGTGCAAAAAAAGTCACACACTTTCAAATAAGGTAGAGTACCACATAAAACATTCTGAATGTACAACCGTATGTTCAGCAGTATTCTTGGCTCAAAGGACGGCCCTGTGGACATCGTCCCTAAAACTGTCTAATGTACAGTATGCATGAGACAAGGTCACACTGTTCCTGTGCAATCCTGTCTTTGTGTGGCTTTACCGGTTTCTAATGAGCTGATTAATGACTGTAGCTCTCCATAGGTTGACGGGCAAAGTGCACTTACGTTTTACTTTTGTTCCTAGACCGCTTGAGGTTGTATTAAACCAAATGAGAGTGGGGGTAATAACAGTGTTGAGCCTTTTTAACTTGAGTGGTCTAGAGAGTGATTCAGTCTTTTCATTGCTCCCTTTTCTCTCCTAGAGAGAAAGCTAAATGAAGATCAAATTAGACTCTCTTCCCAGCAATTAAGTTTGAACTAGAAATCAAATTGTCTCTTATCCTGATTCAGAAAGTATGGCTTCACTGTATGGCACATATAACAAGGGCACAAAGTGGGGGAGTAGCGCAGAAGCTGCTTTCAGTTGCTTTCAGTTGCTTAACTCCTGAGAGGAAATGGAAGAAATGACATCCCAGCACTCTTCAGTGGGGCTGCTGCTGAAGATGGAAAGGTGATGCTCAGGAAATGGTTCCAGGAAGAACTACAGGAGAAAAGATACAAAGTCAACCTTATTTAAATAAAGCAGTTACCTTAAAGGTTCAGTAGGTAACTTTTGTAAAAATGTATTTTTTACGTATTTGTTAAAACTGTCACTATGCCCTGACAGTAGAATATGAGACAGATAATCTGTGAAAAAATTAAGCTCCTATGGCTCCTCCCTGTGTCCCTGATGCCATTTGGCAGAAATGCACCGCTCCCGATCAAAACAGCCAATCAGAGCCAGGAGGACTGTCTTAGCAGTGTCAATCACTCTCGTGTACGCGCTGCTCATACCCCCTCCCCCCGCACAGAGCGTACCGTGTTCAAGCTCAAGACTTCCCGTGTGCTGCAACTGTGCTAATCGCGGAGAAACAACTTTTCAGGAAAACTGCCAATTTCTCGAGTGACACCTGCTCAGAAAACAAAGACGGGCAAACAGAAGAAGACCGATGACGAAAAGTGAGCTAAAAAGAAAGAATTAAACCGAGCCGAAATAAAACGAGGGTCGACATCGGAGGCTTTTCAGAGGTGGAGGGAGCTACGCCTCCTGAAAGGATTCAACACGGATTCAGAGCTAGCCACATTTCTGCTCAACCTGTAAGTATCCCTGCTGGATTTATTTCATTATGTAAGAACTACACAACTAAGCTAGCGATGGTTACAGTATCGTTGGCGATAGCGCGAATCTCATTTTACTCTGTAGCTTGTTGCTAGCTAAGTCTAACAGTTAGCTTGTTAGCTTGTAGCACGGCAGGAATGTTGTAGCTAACTCGTTCACCCTCAGTATAAGCAATATTGTTTCGATACCTACATTTAGTAAGCCTAAATGTGTTTTTGTCGATCATAATTAAATGCAGCTATGGTGAAACTACTTTAATTGTGCGCTGTCCCTGCCCCTGTGTCTTCCCCCTCAGGATTGTAAATCAAATGTCTGACACACATTCTTTATGCTCCTCCAACAGGTCAGACATGGCCCCAGACACAGAGGCACGTGAAGGAATCGTCTTTCAGTCCAAATCAAGATGTTCAGTATTTCCTTGTGTGTACTTTGCAAAAAAAGCTGATTTATTTTACCCATATGCAAAATAAAACCTAAGATATTTCTAAGATGTTGTTATTCCTTGGCCTAGTGAGCTTTCTCAGTGATTCATCATTCCTACTGAAAGTTTAGTGTTTTAAATTGATCCAAAAGGTAATTCAGTAATGTACTGTGTAAAGTGCTGCTTTTTTTTCTCACAAATGAGCGATTACATAAACATTTTTAATCCCTTTTTTTATTGAAAAATATTTCCAAAACTTTTAATAGAAATATTTTGAACTATGAGGTCAAAGTTCAAATCATTTCAACTTTGACCTCATATGCCGCTCAGGCTGGACTATATATATATATATATATATATATTTTTTTTTTAATTATCGCATTATCAACTCCCTTAATATGCACATATAAACAAGACACTCAAGAGAACTGTGTAAATTAAAAAAAAACAACCTGCGAATTAAAATGCAACTACCATTTTTTTGTTGTGTGGTTTCTTAGTGGTGCCTTTTATATTCTATTCAATGTCCAATTTGTTCAATAGAAGAATGTAGGAAATGATTTCCTTTCTTTTGTTTTAAATTTAACAAGCAATTTTAGCAGAATATTGAAAGCAGCAGAAAAGTAAAACTGAGTACACGGTTTATTTATTGTAAGTAATATCGTAATGGCAATATTCAATGCTATAGCATATTATCTTGGGGTTGGGAATGCCTAGAGGCCTCACAGCACGATATCAATACGTACGTCACAATACAATGTTATTGCAATTTTAAATATATTGCAATATTCTGCCATATATATTGCAATTTATAACCTTTTTTCCAACTGCAAGTTTTTCATCAATTTCACATGATGTCCCCAAAAGGAAACTTTGTCAACATCTGTTTTATCTAATAAGATAAACTTCTCTGTTTGTTCATATCACTTCAATTTTATTGCTGCAAAGTGCGATTGTCCAGCAGACAAACTGACCATATGAACACATACAGTGCCTTGCGAAAGTATTCGGCCCCCTTGAACTTTTCAATCTTTTGACACATTTCAGGCTTTAAACATAAAGATATAAATTTTTTATTTTTTGTGAAGAATCACCAACAAGTGGGACACAATTGTGAAGTGGAACGAAATCTATTGGATATTTTAAACTTTTTTAGCAAATAAAAAACTGAAAAGTGGTGCGTGCAAAATTATTGGGCCCCCTTGCGTTAATACTTTGTAGAGCCACCTTTTGCTGGGATTACAGCTGCAAGTCGCTTGGGATATGTCTCTATCAGTTTTGCACATCGAGAGCCTGACATTCTTGCCCATTCTTCCTTGCAAAACAGCTCGAGCTCAGTGAGGTTGGATGGAGAGCGTTTGTGAACAGCAGTTTTCAGCTCTTTCCACAGATTCTTGATTGGATTCAGGTCTGGACTTTGACTTGGCCATTCTAACACCTGGATACGTTTATTTGTGAACCATTCCTTTGTAGATTTTGCTGTATGTTTGGGATCATTGTCTTGTTGGAAGATAAATCTCCGTCCCAGTTTCAGGTCTTTTGCAGACTCCAACAGGTTTTCATCCAGAATGGTCCTGTATTTGGCTGCATCCATCTTCCCCTCAATTTTAACCATCTTCCCTGTCCCTGCTGAAGAAAAGCAGGCCTAAACCATGATGCTGCCACCACCATGTTTGACAGTGGGGATGGTGTGTTGAGGGTGATGAGCTGTGTTGCTTTTATGCCAAACATATCGTTTTGCATTGTGGCCAAAAAGTTTGATTTTGGTTTCATCTGTCCAGAGCACCTTCTTCCACATGTTTGGTGTGTCTCCCAGGTGGCTTGTGGCAAACTTTAGACAAGACTTTTTATGGATATCTTTGAGAAATGGCTTTCTTCTTGCCACTTTTCCATAAAGGCCAGATTTGTGCAGTGTACGACTGATTGTTGTCCTATGGACAGAGTCTCCCACCTCAGCTATAGTTCTCTGCAGTTCATCCAGAGTGATCATGGGCCTCTTGGCTGCATCTCTGATCAGTCTTCTCCTTGTCTGAGCTGAAAGTTTAGAGGGACGGCCAGGTCTTGGTAGATTTGCAGTGGTCTGATACTCCTTCCATTTCAAAATGATCGCTTGCACAGTGCTCCTTGGGATGTTTAAAGCTTTGGAAATCTTTTTGTATCCAAATCCGGCTTTAAACTTCTCCACAACAGTATTACGGACGTGCCTGGTGTGTTCCTTGTGTGCTCTCTGCGCTTTCAACAGAACCCTGAGACTATCACAGAGCAGGTGCATTTATACAGAGACTTGATTACACACAGGTGGATTCTATTTATCACCATCAGTCATTTAGGACAACATTGGATCATTCAGAGATCCTCGCTGAACTTCTGGAGTGAGTTTGCCGCACTGAAAGTAAAGGGGCCCACGCACCACTTTTCAGTTTTTTATTTGCTAAAAAAGTTTAAAATATCCAATAGATTTCGTTCCACTTCACAATTGTGTCCCACTTGTTGGTGATTCTTCACAAAAAATAAAAACTTTATATCTTTATGTTTGAAGCCTGAAATGTGTCAAAAGGTTGAAAAGTTCAAGGGGGCCGAATACTTTCGCAAGGCACTGTATATAATAAAAGATCCATATTTGGCGCCTGTGTATCAATACAGTATTGCGATGGAAAATATTGCGATACTATGCTGTATCCTACTATATACTACTACTATTTTCCTCATATCATGCAGCCCTAGTTGCCGCTGACCTTTCAAAGTGCAACCAATTCCAGAATCGATGGCGTTGACCTGCGCTGCGCTTCGCAGTCTTACCTCTGATCATGTGTAGCGCTGTATGACACACACATTGTTTGCACAGTGTGACCCAGTGATGTGTGGTGAGTGTGTTTATCAGTGTTGGTGCTCACATCTTCTGGGAACTCGTAGGGCGGTCGCAGACACTGCTTGATTCTCTCAGTCTTAAAGATGAGGAAGTAGGCTACCACAGGAATCAGGCCAACCAGGGCCACAATGAGCACCACAGCTATTATCACTGTTGGTTCTTCTTTTTCTGAGAAATAAACAACACGCGCACACACGCACACACACACACACACACACACACACACACACACACACACACACACACTCTAAAAAGGACTATAAAAAAAAAACCTCCATACAATCTAAACAATCCTCGCATTGTCTAATAAACTGAATATACTTTTAGCTATGTTGTGTACCAACAAATAAACTTCATTGCTCTTAATTTGGAGCTATATAAATAAATAAATTGAATTTATACAAGCTGCTGCCAACTTGTCAGACCCACATTACAAGTCTAGAGTGAGTATAAAAAGAGACTATTTCTGTAGAATATTCCAAAATTTGTTTCTGACTGAAAATCTAAAAATCTAAACCTGATTAATCATGATGATGAATGATTAATCTGTCCTCAATTATCAATTAGTTGTTTGGTCTTTAAAATGTCAGTAAATTGTGAAAAAATGACGATCAGTGTTTCCCAAAGCCCAAGATGACGTCTCACTCAAACGCAGATATTCAATTAACTGGCATAGAGGAGTGAACAAACTAGAAAATATTCCCATTTAACAAGGTGAAATTAGGCTATGTTCAGACTGCAGGCCTTAATGCTCAATTCCGATTTTTTCAACTTTCTTTTGTTTTTTTAGCCCTCATGTTGTCCTGGGGTCATTTTGACCCTAAATGAAATCTTTTACCATCAAAATATGTTTTTTATTCATCAAATGCGGTAAAAATAAAATAAAAATAAATGGTGTTAATGTGTTTGAATGAAGTTGTTATTAAAGGATTAATACAAAATTAGGTGAAGTATCCACTAAATATTATTTAAATAACAGTAAAACCAGATGGGGTCATTTTGACCCCAGAGGACAAGTGTGATTATGGGCTGTAATTAAAAAAAATTTAATTTAAAAACAGCTTCCTCATAAACTTTGACATATACCACTCTGTGATAAGTCAGATAGTCAAAATAATATTAGGTCAACAATAATTCCGTTTCATTTTATTTTTTACTCAAAAAAAAAGGAAGTATACTTCTATGTAAACAAGGTCTATTGGTTCTAAATTCCAAAACAAAAGGGAAAAATGTTTTGGAGTGGGTTGAACTGAAGTAAGCTGAAAGGTGTAACACAGAATTGATTGACAATTTATACTGTACACTTAAAATGACCCCAGAGGTGACAAAAGGTGTAAGGCATTCAGGAGGACATTATGAGGGTTAAATGTGGCCCGCATCAGACTCAAGTACTGGGCACGGCCTAAAAGTAACAGGCATGCACAAACGTGTAACAGTGAAAACACAGGGGCGGCGTAAGTGTTGCGTATAGCCCGCGAAGCGTAGATACGTGCTTGATTGTGCGCCTGGCTATTTATACCGGACGATGATTTCTATGTGCTGGTCACAAAGCAATCCATCTCCTCTTCGTTCTCTCTTTCTCTCTCTCTCTCCAATAGAAAGAGAAAGGATGAGTAAGGAAAACTGTGGTAATTGTAGCTTACGTGGCTGTGAAGCGATCCTGCTCTTCTTGGTGCTCTCTGATAGAAAGAGACAGGATGAGTGAGAAAAAGTGAGGTGATAATTTTAGCCTGTGTGTGTGTGTGTGTGTGTCACTCTCTCTGTCCATCCGTCGGTCTCTCCCTTTGTGTGCCTGACAGCGTGTCTCGCTGTGAGAAGTCAAGGCCGCCAAAATCAACCTGGCTGTTTTATTTTGAAATGTATGGGATTACCTGCCTAGTTCGACACATACAGTACACTTGCGCAAGAAATAGAGAAGACAACAAAAAGATTGCATTATATCAATATTGAGATATGAGACTAGATATCGTCTTATATTTTGGATATCGTAATATGGCATAAGTATTGTCTTTTCCTGGTTTTAAAGGCTGCATTACAGTAAAGTGATGTCATTTTCTGAACTTACCAGACTGTTGTAACGGTTCTATTATTTGCCTTTACCCACTTAGTCATTATATCCACATTACTAATGATTATTTATCAAAAATCTCATTGTGTTAATATTTTGTGAAAGCACCAATAGTCAACTCTACAATATCAAGGTATTTTGTCAAACATATCGTGATATTTGATTCTATCCATATCGCCCAGCCCTAGTGCCCGGTGGGAATGGACAGATTGGATAACATGGGCAGTAAAATAAAAATTACTGCTTACGCGCCCGGTGTGTTTTCGCTGTAAAACAACGTCACGCGTCACATGCAACACCCTGTTTAATGCTTATCAATGGATGTATTAAGAGTCCCGTGAGTCCTCTTCTTGCGTTCACATTCACATTATGCCTCGTTAAATAACTCAATTTTACAACTTTTAAAACATAATGATTTAAAGAAGACTATTTAAGTGTTCGGACTGGTATGTTGATATACCTTCCGCCATATAAAGTCTATGGGTAAGACCTTGCGATTCCACCGTTGGCCACTATGCCCATGTTTGCATTATCCCTAATGTTGTCCTCGGGTCAAATTGACCCGCTTTCCTATATCAATGTCAATGCTCTTTGGCAAGTACAAACTACTACTTTCTTTCTACTTTTATTTTGGGTCACTTTTGCCTGCAGTTGTTGAAACAACTTAAACCGATCACTTATCAAAATAGTTGTTGATTAATTTAATAGTAGACAACTTAAATCTTTTCCTTCCTGGTGCTTTTAAGGAAGGTCTGATATTCAAGATTTAAGAGTGGACCGCCACACACTGCCTGCACTATATTGCAAGACTGTATGATTCTATATTGCGGACTGTGTCAAGGCAAAACAAATACTACACAGCTTGGTTGTTTAATGTCTACAACATTTTTTGCATGGCTCAACTTTCTTAGCAGCAGAAACAACAACCATGGTCTTACTTGATTCTGGGATGAGCTCACACTGGGTACAAGTGGACAGTCCGACGGGATTTCGAAAGTAAAGGTACTGCACCTGTACACAGTACCGCTGTCCCTCCTGCAGCTTAGAGATGGTCACAGAGGCCACAGAATCTTTATACTTCTGTTGAAGAAAGAGTTTACAGAACATTAAGATATACTGGTTCTGTCTATAACTAGTAACATTTAGGGATGATTGCAATGATTGTCTCATGAAAGTAAACTCAATTTTAAAGATATTACATATATTCATCCAATATTGTCCGTTAGCTGGAAGTATCCTGAAACTAACAGGCTGTTCTTGTTACACTCTGCCTTGAAACCAGACGTGCAGGCAACTAGCCAGGAAATGTACTTGGTGCTAAACAACTTGTATCAACCTGCTAAGGGTGTGTACATAAAATACTTTATGGATAGGTTGAGATAAGGGTTAGGTATTGTTTTTTTTTCCTGATACTGGTTGCTAAAACAGCGGTGCCTAAACCTACCCTGTCCCTTGTCTGTCAACCTTGTATTAAGACAACCAAACAAAATCAACAACTTCCTCTTTCTCTCTCTGTGATCGCTCATTTTTCAATAGAGCTAATCAGACAATACAGCTGAATCTTTTGTTTGTAAGACGATTTCAAAATTATAAAATGAAAGTGAATTTGGTAGTATTTTTCCCCTTTCCACAGTCAAAATGATGGCAAAAACAAACACTGAACAATTCACTGTGATAAAATGTGCAATAATCCTCACTACTCCCCCTTACTGTGAACTACTGTGCAATATTTGCAATAATTTTTCTCATGACAAATACAATACCCCCATAGTTCCCCTCCAGTTGCAGTATTCATCATTTATCATATTATATTTTTTGCACTCTTTTGTAAAGTATCTGTTTTTATTTACCTTGTATAATCTTTTTCTATTTTAGTTTAGTAGTGTGCTTTTCTTTGCCCTAAACTCTTTTTACTTGACTCAAAGAGGCTGCACAAGAATGTGCCTGGACTGTTTGGTGTATGCACAAATGGCAAATAAAAAATCTCGAATTTTAAACCATTATAAATATAGGTGATTAATATAGGTAATTACAGAGAGCACGAGGGGACTGAACATAGGTTTCACCAGCACAGATGCTCACATTTTGGTTTGTTGTTTGCTGGCCAAAGGAAAGGAAGAAGTACAGATTTAGCTTTTTGTTTAGTGAGCTAGGAGACTGTTACAACCATGACCTGACAATGCTGCAAGGTAACATTTCCAAAATGAACAGTGTGAACATAGTGTTGATCACTTACAGTACACGTTCAACAGGAAGAAACAGCATGTGTACTTTTGTTAAACTAACTATGGGCTCTTCTCATTTCTCTATTATATGCCTCCTCAAATTTTCTCCGCTCTCCTCCGTCCTCCAGTCTGTGAGCCGAAAAACTGATCTCACACGGAATCTTGAAGGATGTCTCAATTCCTAAAATGCATCTCAAGGAGCCAGGAAAGAAGACTGGCAGGAGGAGCTATGACTGAAGACGCACTAATCACATACTGATGTTGTGTGATTACACGTTTGTGCGCCACATCATGCTCAAGTAGCAAGCATCAAGAGGCGGGCTTTACTACTTTACCACTTCGAGGATATACAAACTGAGAAATGAGAAGAGGGTAGGGTTTCTCACCAGCAGGGGCTCTCCTTCCTTGCCATAGTAAACCCTGTGTTTTGCATGAGCTGCATATTCCAGAGCCAAACTATGGTTACTACTCAGATTAACCGTCAGGGAGCCGGGCCGTGGCGTCAGACTGAAGTCAGGAGTACAGGAGTCACCTGGAAGAGCCGAACACAATCAGGACAGAGCTAAGCCATCTGTCCTTGACCAACAAACAAAACAAATAAACCTTGTATACACTACTGGTCAAAGGTTTGGGGTCATTTAGAAATTTCCATTGCACTCCATTATAGACAAAATACCACCTGAGATCAGTTGCATTGTTTTTTTTAACCAGGGCTGCAGTTTTCAGATTACATTATGTGCTTACATAATTTCAAAAGGGTTCTCCAATGTTTTCTCAGTTAGTTTTTTTAAATAATATCAGATTAGTGAACAGAATGAGCCTTTGGAACATTGGATGAACGATTACTGATAATGTAGATATTGCTTTAAAGATCAGCTGGTATTCTGTCTATAATGGAGTGGTATGGAAATTTGTAAGTGACCCCAAACTTTTGACCGGTAGTGTACCTCAACTTACAAATTGTTTACATACACATAATGTTTTTGTCCTTATTCTGACAAAGACAACATTTGGACTAAGCGGTTTACATGGCTAATGAAAGTGAATAATTCAAAAATATTCCCGTTTAGATGCAGCCACGCAAATTAGGATTTTTTTCAACGTTTTCCACCGGCTGTGGACTTGTTGTGGGGTTGGCGAACCCAGCCTACCTCTTTAATTCCTTCAATCAGCTTCTGGAAAAGGTCAGCGTTGTGATGTTTTTCTACATATCCAAAAACCTTGGTTGATATCCAAGTCTTTCATAACGTTTAAAAGTAGCTGTGTTTCTCCGGACCAGAGATGTGGGCTTTTCTATTGGCGACGCGTCTTTACCGCAACCCTGCAAACATGTCTGGTTGGTTTGTACACAACTCACAGGGCTGACCATAAGCAGTAAACAGGCAACCTGCAGTAAAAACCCTGATTGATACTAATAATACCGGCATGTCCCACACATCCTAATCAGAAAATGCTATGTGCAAGAAGGCCTTATTCAGAATATGCCGTTTACATGACCCGTATCAAATTTAGAATACTGGCCTTTACAGCATAATAGTGGAATATTATTGTGCATGTAAAGATACTCTAACTTTTACTGAAGTTATGAAAGCTTGCTATGGGTTTGTTAGCTTTTGACACTTCACAGAATCAGAAAAGGATTTCTTTTCACACTTTCAAGGAATTTGCCTTTGGTGCATATAAATATATTAAACATGAATATGAAGAGAGTATACAGACGAGAAAGAGAGAGAGGATGTATGGGTGTGGTTCATACACCATGTGGTTGACACCATGGTTAGGTTGGTTAACACCTAGAATCTCACTATATGATAGAAAGGCACAACTTAACTGATTTTACCTTGATGTAATTGTAAAGATCTGCACAAATTATGAAAGTCTAGAGTGATTGCGGCATTATCGCACGTATGCACACGGCCCTATTGCCATGGCTGCTCGTGGTTTTCTTACCATGTCTGCTACAGGCTTTGACTGATGTTGAGGTCAGCCCACCCCTCTCTGCTTGTACACGCAGCATAACACAGCCGTGCTCACCCTCAGCTTTGGTGGAAGTAACATTACAAGAATTTGAAGACATATGGACGCAGGATGGTACATTTGTCCACACGCCGCTGGAAAAGCTGAGGACAAGGAACAATCAGTCCACAATCGGATGGTAATAACAATTTTTGCATTAAAATGTAAATTCAGTGTGGAAATACAACACTGTCAGCTGTGTTACCACTTATTAATAATTACTCAAAGCAAAAATGAAAATGCTACAGAAAGGAAAAATAATTTAATAATTGCCCGGCACATGTCCAGACAAAACAAAAGGAGAAATATATACTTATTTTCAGCTTCAGAATTGTATTTTGGGGATCTACAAGAACATGTTTACATGATTTTAAAACCCCCCCCCATACCGTCTGTCTGAAAAACCTGTTTTTACCTTCTGTTGAAAATGCTGTTTTTTTAGGCCCCCCCCCCCCCAAAAAAAAGCCCAGCCTGTTCTGATTGGCTTGCGGGGAAAATATGGTGCACCTTTGCAAAGGTACTTCTTAAGTCGTGGGGGGAGATACTCAGATGGGGGGTGGTATTTTCTAATAAGCCTACATGGGACATAGGAAGGGGAGCCAAATCTGAACAGCTTGTTCCCATGGTTTCTGATCCACACAAAAAGGTGGCTGGGTTGTCTTATTTCAGTTTGCAGGTTGGTAGGCACTCCATATACCCAAATGTATGTTCACAATCACAAAGGAAGTCTTTCTTCTCATGCAGGTTGTAGAATCCCACACTGCAACAGGCACCATAGCATCAGAGCTCACCTGCTGTACTGAACAGTGTAGGTGGGATCTCCCTCTTCGGTGGAAGGAGTCCATGTCAGCAGCCAGTTATTAACATGGATGTTCTGTGGCGGAGCTGGTGGCAACGCAGACAATGCTGAGAGAGATGGGAATTGACATGGACAGAGAAGCGAATGAGATGACTGCTTTATTTTGACACTGTATGCCTGAATACCAACCAGCGACTTCCAGTGATATTAAATTAAAACAATCCAAAAGAAAATGAATTACCACAATGGATACTCCCTGTCCATTGGATAAGAAAGGAGTTATGCATATGTAATCTCGCATAGCCAGACCTTCCTCCACAGCGCTGGATCAGCTGAAGAGTCTTTATGGACTTTATCGAGCAGCCTGATAATAAAGAATTGCAGTAATCCAGCCTAGAAGTAACAAATGCATGGACTAGTTTTTCTGCATCATTTTTAGACAGGATATTCCTGATTTTTGCAATATTACGTAGGTCAAAAAAATTTGCTTTATGTGGGAATTAAAGGACATGTCCTGATCAAAGATAACTCCAAGATTCCTTACAGTGGTGCTGGAAGCCAGGGTGATGCCATCCAGAGTAACTATCTCTTTGGATAATGCGTCACGGAGTTGCTTGGGCCCCAGAGCAATAACTTTAGTTGTATCTAAGTTTAACATTAGAAAATTACAGGTCATCCAAGTGTTAATATCCTGAAGGCACATTTGAAGTTTAGCTAACTGATTAGTTTCATCCAGCTTGATCGATAGATATAATTGAGTATCATCTGCATAACAATGAATGAACGTCGTGGATATAGACCAGGTGAAATCAGACACTGCCAAGATGGCAACGGCCCGAGCATTTCCATTTGTGTTTCCAAGGATGGCGAAGGCATTACCTGCCCTACTCTTCCTCTGAATGGCTAGTAATCAATGCCTTCGTTGGTTGGTTGGTTAGGTCAAGGCATCAGGAGTGAGACTGTTTATGGTAGGGATACCAGGTTCAGCCAATCAGAGGAAGAGTAGGGCCTTCATCATCCTATGGAAAGAAAGATCAACACAAGGAGCCCCCAACTTTGAGCTTCATTTGACTCTTCAGTAACCTACGAGGGACGTCACAGAGACCACGTGCATATTTTATATAGTATTTGGGGAATACAAGAAAAAAATAAAAAAATACATTTTCTTGTTAATCATCACTACGGTTATGAGACAACCGTATGAGAAGCAACAAGTAAAAATAGTGTGTGATTCGTCAAACTACAAATGGAAAGATCAGCCATCTCTTTTTCCTAGGAGCACAATAGGCTGCAGAGATGGAGTAAAAATACAGTGAGGAAAATAAGTATTTGAACACCCTGCTATTTTGCAAGTTCTCCCACCTAGAAATCACCGAGAGGTCTGAAATTGTCCTCGTAGGTGCATGTCCACTAGGGCTGCACAATTATTCAAATTTTGATCACGATCACAATTTTGACTTCCCACGATCAAATGTGCGTGATCGCGCAATTTTTTATTTTTTTTTAAAGCGTCATTTCATAGAAGTTTTTTTGCATAGTGCATCTACCGCTCCGTAAACCACTGTCTGCTCATGAGCCAGTCAGTTGTTCCCTGCACCGCCCAGCTTAATTTCTAGATAGAGACAATCACACTGGACAGAGTAACATGAGGAAAATTCAACAGATGCAGTTGGTTATATGTCGGGCTCAAGGTTTACCAGTTTACCAGTAAATACAACATTTTGTCCCATCTGTGTTATTTTTCAGACAACAGCAGTGAGCAGTGCTATTCGGTGCTAGTTAGCGTCTGTTAGCTCCTCTAGGACGCACCGGTGCTAATGTCCTCGCATCCGCTGCAATGTTGTTATATGGATAGGTTTTAATTTTCCGTTACATGACCCATTTCTTCTGTAAAGCCGTGCCTGTGTTTGGATCTCTCCTCTACTCTCTCTCCTCTTACTCTCCGCACAACCCGGCCACACAGCGCCGGTCAACACTTCTGACATTTGTCTACAGTTTAAATTTTTTATTAACACAGCTGTATATTGTTAAGTATGAAGGGCAAACCACGGGTAATTGCTATCGCGGCCGCCATGGCGAAGAAGTTATTGAATGCAACTAACTTCAGTTCGTAGAGTATAGTGAGACGGAGCCCGCTGGACCTGGCCGAAAGATGTGACCCATGGCCAGAATATCATAGGTCATAAAAATGCAGCGCAGTGACGATACAGACATTTCATACACACAACGTGTGTATCCGCCATTCGACCCGTGCTGGACCCATTCATAATGATCAGCTGCGTATGAACGTCGCTCTGTGAGTACGTCCATCGCACTCCCCCTCTCTCCCCAGCTCTTTTAATCAGTTATTGTTGAAAACAAGTGAAGGAGCTTTCTCAGAGATGCATTTAAAAAAATATATCCTACGCAATTTATTTCAGATAGCTAATTTTCATTTACATGTGTTGCAGCTGTCTGTCTATACAACTTCAACATAAGAAGAATGTAGCATAATATGGATGTGAAAGCAGTTATAAATAGCCTATGTGACAATAAAATCTGTTTTGGTTAAAATCAACAAATAAACGTGAGAATAATCGTGATCAAAATATTGATCAAAATAATCGTGATTATAATTTTGGCCATAATCGTTCAGCCTTAATGTCCACTGTGAGAGAGATAATCTAAAAAAAAAATCCAGAAATCACAATGTATGATTTTTTAACTATTTATTTGTATGATAGAGCTGCAAATAAGTATTTGAACACCTGTCTATCAGCTACAATTGTGACCCTCAAAGACCTGTTAGTCTGCCTTCAAAATGTCCACCTCCACTCCATTTATTATCCTAAATTAGATGTACATGTTTGAGGTCGTTAGCTGCATAAAGACACCTGTCCACCCCATACAATCAGTAAGAATCCAACTACTAACATGGCCAAGATGAAAGAGCTGTCCAAAGACACTAGAGACAAAATTGTACACCTCCACAAGGCTGGAAAGGGCTACGGGGAAATTGCCAAGCAGCTTGGTGAAAAAAGGTCCACTGTTGGAGCAATCATTAGAAAATGGAAGAAGCTAAACATGACTGTCAATCTCCCTCGGACTGGGGGTCCATGCGAGATCTCACCTCATGGAGTCTCAATGATCCTAAGAAAGGTGAGAAATCAGCCCAGAACCACACGGGAGGAGCTGGTCAATGACCTGAAAAGAGCTGGGACCACCGTTTCCAAGGTTACTGTTGGTAATACACTAAGACGTCATGGTTTGAAATCATGCATGGCACGGAAGGTTCCCCGGTTTAGACCAGCACATGTCAAGGCCCGTCTTAAGTTTGCCAATGACCATTTGGATGATCCACAGGAGTCATGGGAGAAAGTCAAGTGCTCAGATGAGACCAAAATAGAACTTTTTGGTCATAATTCCACTAACCGTGTTTGGAGGAAGAAGAATGATGAGTATCATCCCAAGAACACCATCCCTACTGTGAAGCATGGGGGTGGTAGCATCATGCTTTGGGGGGTGTTTTTCTGCACATGGGACAGGGTGACTCCACTGTAATAAGGAGAGGATGACCGGGGCCATGTATTGCAAGATTTTGGGAAACAACCTCCTTCCCTCAGTTAGAGCATTGAAGATGGGTTGAGGCTGGGTCTTCCAACATGACTATGACCCGAAGCACACAGCCAGGATAACCAAGGAGTGGCTCTGTAAGAAGCATATCAAGGTTCTGGCGTGTCCTAGCTGGTCTCCAGACCTAAACCCAATAGAGAATCTTTGGAGGGAGCTCAAACTCCGTGTTTCTCAGCGATAACCCAGAAACTTGACTGATCTAGAGAAGATCTGTGTGGAGGAGTGGGCCAAAATCCCTTCTGCATTGTGTGCAAACCTGGTGAAAAACTACAGGAAACGTTTGAACTCTGTAATTGCAAACAAAGGCTAGTGTACCAAATATTAACATTGATTTTCTCAGGTGTTCAAATACTTATTTGCAGCTGTATCATACAAATAAATAGTTTAAAAATTCATACATTGTAATTTCTGGATTTTTTTTTTTTAGATTATGTCTCTCACAGTGGACATGCACCTACGATGACAATTTCAGACCCCTCCATGATTTCTAAGTGGGAGAACTGGCAAAATAGCAGGGTGTTCAAATACTTATTTTCCTCACTGTATGATTCATATGCATTGTGTATGGTAGCCTTTACAATGTTATTTATTTATTTTATTACGACACACAGCCATAGCAGAGCTACCCACGCCCATGTTTATCCTGATGCTTGATTATAATAAAGCATCAACGGAGAGAAGTTGTCTCCGTCCGTGGTTTAACAGACACACCTGGTGCCAAGTTGGAAACCAGAATCAGCTTTAAATACAGTCCTAATCTAGTCCTCACTAGGTTTCAAATAATTTCACTGGAGTTAGTTATAATTTTTGCGTCATCAATACCAAATTGAATCTAATTGGATGGGAATATCCACAGACTTCTCACAAAATCACAGTTGAATTCATATCTTGCCACTCGGTCAGAATCTTATTAACCTGGAGCCCCAGTCTCTGTCACAATAAATAAGCTATATGTTTTAGGCCTATTGGCAGACAGCCATTTAAAATGTAGCCAATGACATATAAAGAGCTTTTTTTCCATGTCCACTGTGGTTTCTCAGCGTGCTCTCTATTAACATCTGTCTGGTCCAGGTAGCTTTGTCATTCCAAGGCTAATTTTAATTTTATACTTTAAGTAAATTTCCAAGCCACTACTTTGTTACTTTTACTAAGTAAAGAAGTTAAATCAGATACTTTTACCAGAGTATTTTTTAACACAATTATCTTCTACTTGAGTACGGGAAGTGTATACTTTTGCCAGCTCTGATAGGCTGCCAGTTAGGAATGACATTTCGGATACTTTGGTGTAAATTTGACTGCAATTCAAAGTGTTCAGATGCATAATGAAGTGTGAAGCATAATTGGTGATGAAGCATGTTCAAAAATAATATGGATTATAGTTTTACTCAGAGTTCAAATTTGAATGAAATTAAGTGTTTAATGGATTCACAATGCCCTTTATGAATCAACGATAACATTTGTAATGGAGTTTGCCTGCTATCTTTAACAGCTGTTTCCATAGTAATAAAGAACGGCTAAGACTAATGGTATAAGGCAGTGGTTCTCTCCCGGGGGGGGGGGGGCGCGAGTAGACTACAGGATGGGAGGGGAAAAAATCTAGCGACTTTTACTGGTGTTTTTGGAGACTTTTGTAGTGTTTGTAGACTCGAAAGCACGAATCACTCTGCAGTTAGGCCTACTGTGCTCAACCACGGGAGCTGCCGTGAGCCCCTCTCCCGTCCAAAAGCACTCACAGTCAGCAGTAGCCTCGCGCAGCAGGCACAGCCTGCAGGCAGAGCAGAGAGAAGACACACACCCCTCCGCGTCCAGGCTGCAAATGAATCGCGCATGGCCGCCGCACGTAAATGTGTTACGCCAGTAATCATCTCCGTTACATATCAAACATGGACCAATTAAAATCGAGATATTACTGGCCCTTTGCGTAGCTGACGTCATTACACCAGCTACGTTGTAAGCGCAATCCCCGCGAAATTCAAAGTCAAAATGACAGCAGCGGAGTCCGCCGATATCACAGCGGTGAGGAACTCCTCTAAACTCGATTTTAATTCAAAAAAGAACTAATAGCAAGATGGAGGTCTACGCCAGCCTTAGATGGAGGTCTACGCCAGCCTTAGATGGACTACCGCAGCAAAAGGGACAAAAACGCGTCCGATCGTTTCAAACTGACTGGTTTGGAAGAAAAGATGTGGCTACGTGGCTGTGCTAACAGTCAGCGGCGGGACCTCTACGGGGTCCTGGGATCTGAACAGTCAGCGGCGGGACCTCTACGGGGTCCTGGGATCTGAACAACCTGCCCGCAGCTTTAACCACGCATAAAAAACCGTCAGCTCATATAATACCGGCAACTACAGCTTCGCACATTTTCCACCCTGAAACGGATCCAAACATCCAGTCGGAACCGGACCGGGCCAGCACGTCTTTCAGCCCTTGCCATTCTGTCAATTGAGAGTCAGAGACTATGCAAACTGAAGGCCCGTAAAGACGAGTTTTACAACGCAATGATCGCCGTCTTCACGAGGAAAGAGCGTCGGATGGCTTTTATGTACAGATAATCTACCAATTGGTGAGTCAGAAACTATTCTGGGCTTAGTGCAAGCCATTTGCCTTCAGGTTCAGTTGAGCAGTGTGTGTTTTCATTGTTGCTGACTGGGACTGACAAACATAATTGGCCGCTGTGCAATAATTAGAACAAAGATGGTTTCATAACTTGCATTCTGATGCTGGACATTAACGTGTGTGTGGGTGAGAGAGAGAGAGAGAGAGAATAAGTCACGCAGAGTATTTGTCTGAAATCTTAACTTTGCGGGAACTGTCATTGCGGTCTTCAAATCAGCGGGTTTTAGAAGTCCTAAGGTCCAGGTATAAACGGTGTGGTGATCAGGCTTTTGCGGTTGCTGCCCCGAGACTCAGGAACAAGTTACCCCCCCGCCCAGATATTCGCACTCTTACAGATGTCGCTCTTTTTAGGTACAAACTCAAAACATATCTGTTCAGTCTGGCTTTTAATACGTAGCAGCGGTGTGACGACTTCATTCTTTTGTTTCTTTTGATTTTACTGTTTTCTATGTTCATTCTTTCTATTGGACGATGTAATTTTACTCATTATGTTAAGCACTTTGGACCGTGCTGGTTGCTGTAAAGTGTTATATAAATACATTTAAATTGATTTTGATTGATAGATTGATTGGAAATGTCTTGCTATCAACCGTGCGTGTGTGCCGCGCTTGTGCGTAACGTTTAGCCTACTGTTTTGATTGAGTATTAGCCTAAACAATAAATTAGGTAATCTGGCTTTCATAACTCAGTGCCTAGCCTTTTACTGACATCACCGCACGTCACTGATGACACTATGTGGCTTGCATCTCTGTCCTATTTGGTCGATATATTTGACCGCTTGAATGGGCTCAACCTGTCTTTGCAAGGCCGCGAAACTCACATTTTGCTCCTTGCGGACAAAGTGCACGCCTTCACACAAAAACTAGACCTCTGCATCAGTCGAGGGAACTGCGACATGTTCCCCAGCCTTGCAGACTTTATCACCGATGCAGGCGCGTCACATGATTTCTCCTCCCTATTTCAGTCAGCGTCTGAGCACCTGTCAGCAATGAGAAAACAATTTGCGATGTACTTTAAAGAAGATTATCGATCTTTTGCGTGGGTTCGAGATCTGTTTGTGTGCACAGCAAACGAGCTATAAATTGATATGCAGGAACAGCTTATTGAGCTGAAGAGTGACAGTCGACTTAAGGAACTCTTTAGCTCCTGCCCTCTTTCGTCATTCTGGGCATCATTGATGCAGGAATACGCTGAACTCTGTGACGTCGCCTTGAAGATTCTCCTTCCTTTCGCGTCAACATATTTGTGTGAGGCAGGATTCTCAAAAATGACTGCACTCAAAACTAAATACCGTAATCGTGCACAAATCGAGGATGATTTGAGTCTATGTTTATCAAACATTGAGCCAAGAATTGAGGATCTTTGCAAGGCAAAGCAGGCTCAGGTCTCACATTAATATCACCGACCTGCAAGCTTCTTTAAAAAATGCAGATGATGCCTACTATTAGACCTAGTGATAATAACAATAATAAAGCATAAATTAATATCAGAGGTCTGGTGCCAATTCCCAATTATAGCAATAGCCTAGTAATGATAATAGGCCTACTGATGATGATGATAATAATAATAATAATAACAATAATAACAACAATAAAGCATGTAACCTCATATAAATATATAGCAATAGCCTAGTAATGATGATAGGGCTAATACTACTCATAATAATACTAATAATAATAATAATAATAATAATACTAATAATAATAATATCTGCAAGCTCACATTAGAAGTCTGGTACTACTGCCAATTATAAAAATAGCCTAGTAATGATAATAGGCATACCTACCGCTACTGATGATAATAAAATTAATAATAATAATGTAGGCCTAAAAATAATAGCCTATCTATCCATCCATCCATCCATCCATCCATCCATTTATCGTTCGTGGTGTGTGGGGCGTAGGGCACTAGGGCCCCAACTGCAATGAACCAGCTTTGGGGGGGCCCAGCTTGCAAAAGGTTGAGAACCCCTGGTATAAGGTGACCAGATTTCTCAGACCAAATCCGGGGACATTTTCAGCTCAGAAGCGTAAATACCTCCAAAACACGTCTTGTTTTTAATTTTTGCAAAACTTAAAACGGGGACACTAGACCTAGAGCTGAGTATCGGATACAATATAAACTATTGAGGAAAAATGTTCCTTTGACATGATGCAATATTAAACGAGATCGCTGCAGTCGGCACAATGGAAGTTAAGATAATTGTCCAGCTTGTATTTACGTTCATAAAAGTGCTCGTTTTGCTACTGACAGACTCAGATTAATATTCTAAGTGTCTGACAACATTATGGAAAGGATTTCTAAGGAGGTCAACCTTTCTGTTAAAGCTTAAGATCCTTTTTAAAAACATAAAAGTCCGCGAAATTGTGTTCGCTAAACCCACCAGACTCCATGTAAATAATCAGTGATTTTAGCATCGTAAAATACGGTTTTCTAAAACATCTCTGAGATCTGATCAGCGCTGCTCGATCGGCTCCGTTTGGTCACGGTTTTCTTTCTTTCTTTCATTTCAATTTCGGGTCTGTCAGTCACAGTGAAAACCGGGGACAGATCCAGCCAGGGACAGGTCACCAAAATCGGGGACTGTCCCCGGAAACCGGGGACGTCTGGTCACCCTATAATGGTAACCTTAGCAGCTAACGTTAAGTGCGGGTGTTTAGCTAGTTTTAGTTACAGTCTATGGTTTTTAGCGAGCGTTAGCTTGGGAGAAGTTAGGACTTTCATTTCTCACAGACAGCCCCTCTCACTCACTCACACACACACACACACACACACACACACACAGGATGTTGCCTCACAACTAGAACCGAGAAGTAAGTTCCTTAGGTTAGCCAAAACACAAAACGTGAGGCTAACTTATTACCTTGGACGAAGACTAGCATGAACAGGACACTGGAAGGCATCTTAACAGCGTCATTTCACAGCGTCCCCGAACACATTTGTCAAGATAGCAGTTTAACTTATTATTGTAACTTATTAACTTATTGTTATTGAACAGCAATAAGACGACACTTCTCCGAAACTTGGAATTGACGAGTCTGGGAAGTTCCTTGTTTTTTAGTAGCTTCCTGAAACGCCCCTTAAAGGAAACATGACCTATATTACACACCAATAATAATATTAATATATAAATAGTATTAAAATATTGTTGTTGCTGTCATTTGATTGTACGACCATATGGTAGTATGGTACTCTTTGAGCTAGACAGTTTCAGAAAATAAAAACATTTCTACAAACAGTTTTATAGTATCAGTTGGTTTGTCAATCTGTCTAGAAACCTTCCCTGAAGTTGGCTGTGATGATTTGTATTGAGTAATGTATGTTGTTTTCTCATTTTTATCTGACAGTCCAAAAAAATGGTCTTTTTCATCACATAACAAAACATGTTTTTAAGAGAAAATAATTAAATATCTTCTATTAAAAATATATTTGATTAAAAAACACACGCATCTTTGTTCAAATTTGTAATTTATTTTTCAGAAATGTAACTGTAAAGATTTACAATATTTACGCCAAAATCACCTAAAACTGTATCACTGGAACATTTCATTTACTTATCATAGCTCAAAATCATGTATTTCTCAAAGTGTATACACAAATCTTACCCATAACTGTTATCAACACCACTGAATATAGTTAGTTTTATTGTATGTTTTTTATATGTTTAACTTTAAAATATATGTTGTGGTGGAAATTACATGGCGTGGTGGAAGAGACAGTGTGTGGCGGAAATGACATAGATAGGCAACTTCCAATTAAAAACTATTTTTTTACTGCTCTATGTGTTGAACCAGAGCAAATCAATAAACAACATTAGTGAATAAAAACATATCACCAATATTTTTAAATAGAAAACAATCCAAGAAATTAAAAACATGAATTTATGTTAAAAATCGGCAAATCACTTCTTCACTGCTTTCTATATGGTGAACTAGAGCAAACTAGTAAAAACTAGAGCCCGTTATGTCATAATTATCTTAATATAAACTTAATATAACCAGTTGAATATAATGTTGAATAACAGATAAAATAGGCAAAATCGAAAACTTATATGTTTATATGCCATATGCCTACAGTGGGGTTCAAAAGTTTGGGCACCCCAGGTAAAAAAATTGTATTAATGTGCATAAAGAAGCCAAGAAAAGATGGAAAAATCTCCAAAAGGCATCAAATGACAGATTAGACATTCATATAATATGTCACAAAAACTTAGATTTTATTTCCATAATTTACACTTTCAAAATAACAGAAAACAAAATTTCTTTAAGGTCTATCCATAAATTTTTAATTATGTTTAGGTCAGGAAATTGTGAAGGCCATGGCAAAACCTTCAGTTTATGCCTCTTGATGTAATCTACCGTGGATTTTGAGGTGTGTTTAGGATCATTATCCATTTGTAGAAAACTACAACATGCTAGAAACTCTGCAGGGTGTCCAAACTTTTGCAGACGCCATTTTTTTGTTTGTTATTTTTAAAGTGTAAAGTATGGAAATAAAATCTAACTTTTTGTGACATATACGAATGTCTAATCTCTCATTTGATGCCTTTTGGAAATTTTTCCATCTTTTCTTGGCTTCTTTTTTTCACATTAATATAAATTTTTACCTGGGGTGCCCACACTTTCAAACCCCATTGTATATGCTGAACCAGATCTTGAAATCTACATTATTTAAATATTTAATTTAGAATTAAGCGAGGTTGAAGATTCAAAGTGATGGCTTAGAGACAGGTAAAACAGTAAAAACCATGCAAAAAAGGCGTCATACTGTATAATAAAAAGATTGAGCCATGATACATTTTTTACAAGTTCCCCTTAGCATGAAGTAAGTTTGACAAAAACGAAAAAAGAAATGTTTTTTAGTTTTTATTTCATCCAGAGTCAAGAAAGAATCACCCATATATGGCCATACATGGATGCATAGGGTCTATGCGCCACTGTTGCACTAAATGCTTGCTCTGGGGGGAATTACTAGAATTGTTGTGGGTTTTTAAATTATAGAGTGTGGTCTAGACCTGTTCTATCTGTAATGTGTCTCGAGATAACTTTGTTATGATTTTATACTATACAATTAATTCAATAATTGGTCAAATGTGTGCCAAGACAATATTCCCCACTTTACATCAGCAGCCTGGACAAAGTGTATTCATGGAGTCATGTTATTTATACCAAATTCTGCTCATGACATCTAAATGTGGTAATAGAAATTGAGAGTTTGAAAGATGTAATTTTTTCAATCTTCTACCTTTAGGTTCCTGTTCTGAGCTGACAGGAGTGGCACCCACTGTGGTCTTCTGTTGTTGGTTTCACATGTTTCTCTTGAGTTAACGTCTGGTTGTCACCTTTTTTGTCAGCTTAAACCGGTCTTCTCCGGACGTCTCTTATTAACAAGGTGTTCTCACCAACAGCACTGCTGCTCACTGGATGGGTTTTAGTGTTTGCACCATTCTCTGTAAATTCTAGAGAGTGTTTTGGTGAAGCACCCCGGGGATCAGCAGTATTTGAGATGGGCAAGAACCCAGACAAAACAAACCGTCACGTCCTTATTGTACAGTCCGTATAATAAATTATGCATTTCAAAAATTAGATCTTGTCTACATGATTTCACTGCTTTGATGCTTGTAAATGATGCCAAACTTTCTGAAGCAATTAGTGCGTTGCATTTGTTGTTTTCTTCCAACATTTTCAATGCTACTAGAAAAGCTAGAAGTATGAAGTGGTAGATGATGTGTCTCTCTTCTTAATATCTTTCTCAATTTCAGTTTGATAATTAAAATCTATTAATGGCATCACAACCAGGATGGAATAGCTGAAGACAGGACTGTTGGATTATATTTTATATTACCTAAACCTATATTTCCTGCCTTTACACTTCCCATCATCCCAAAACTATGAAAATTCGACTTGTTGGAGTGAAACATTTGATTGTAAGGAAAGGTGCAGGGTGCCTTCATCGGTGTGTGTAGTGTATTTTTATGTATGTTGTCATCTGTGACATGTGAGCATGTTGAGCAGTTCTTTACCTGTGAGTAATGCACATCTTTCCAATACAATTTAAACTGTTTCTACAAGATCATTTTTATTATATAATTCCATTTTATTTTTGCATTAACCTTCATGTATGGAAGAATTAGATCATGGTAATCATTGGTAATACATTACTTTTTTCTAAACAAGCACATTTGATTACATATTATAGCTTATATTATACTTATTAAAATGCTTCCTTAAAGTGCTGCCTACATTTTACATGATAATATACTGTTAAAGACAACATAAATAATACATGAATCAATGTTTCTGATACAGTACATTGTGTTAAGCTATTACAGTTACATAGGTTCTGGTTCTTTCTGTTCTAGACAAACAATTCATACACCTTCACAGTTCTTCATCTTTTCTCCATCACGTCACCTTCTCAGGTAGGACATTCTAAAAAAAAACATGTTTTGGCAAAAAATAAATGATAGGTTTCTGCTTTTTGCTGTCTGGTTGTAAACTTTTGTTTTTTGAACACAAGGTGTTTAATTATCATTTGAAATTGATTAATTTTGCAGGGTGAAACCTGAAATAGGCGCACAGTTTTTGCAGTGTGGCATCTCAGCAAGGGTGTCAGATTGTATGTATGTCATCAATCATCAATACAATTAATTAAGGAGCAATTCATTTTATTTTCTGTTTTTTCTAGGTTCCCTGTGCCCAGCTTTGTTAAGACAGCATTCATTATTTAGGTTTAGAGGACAGTATTAGAGAAGGTTACATTTCATTATTTATATAGTTTAATCAGTAAAGGTTGGACTAGTTATTGAAACAGTTATTTTTGCATTAGTTTTTGCTATAGTCATTTTTTGCATTTCATATTGCTGTATATCTGGTAAATTTGTCTTTGTTTAGGAATCCTTTTCCACATCACAGGTTTACATCTTCACCATTCTTTCACCTTCTCCTTTTAAGAGCAGTATTCATAATAAATGTTAATAAAGATTTACAAACTAATGTCTTTATAACATTTGTATTTTGTCCTTTCTTTTTTGCAAGATGCCAAGAAGGGGGAAGAGGTCGCAGGCCCAAAAAGTGCACTGGACAAAGCTCGACTTGGCAGATTCAGTCCAGATCAGCCCACTGGGTTTCAACAAACAGGTACATAAACAATATAAAAGCTTATTATTTGACACAATTGTCTGCAATTGTGTGTCTGCAACTTTTTATTAGTTGATGAAGTTTACTGAACTTTGCATGTTTTTGTTATCAGATGGCAACGCCACCACCAGCCAGACTGGTACCCATGTGTTTGCCATCTAAAAAGGTGATTTGAAGCACTAAGTACTACACACAAAAAATGCATATAAAAAAAATGTAATGACTAAATAACAGTTAAAATTGCAAAAAATATCTGACAAATCAAATTATTATTTATTATATTAATAACTATATTAGGGTGCTTAAAGTATTGATTATTTACATGGAGTCTGGTGGGTTTAGGATGCTTAAAGTACAGATTATTTACACATACACAGACAAGCTATAATATGAAAGATTTGAACATGCTATAGTATGCCTTTTTGTCACTTTATTCAACCTGCTATTGTATAATCTCAATAAATAAACAGCAATAATAGTTAAAAAGAATTGCTACTACTTGTCTCTCTGACAAATCAATTTATGAAAACTATGTGACAGACCCTGTTACTGTTAACAGTCTTCAAATTTAAAATAGTGGCACAGAGAGAGAGCTACATTTGTAGAAGAATTCTTTGAATGTTTTTATATAAGAACTACAACTGAATTAATTAAATCTATCAGTGATAGCAATAATAATAATAAAATAATCCTTTTTACCAAATCAGCTTCCCAACCTGGCACATGAAGAGTCACACATCAGCACAAGTATTGAGACTGTCACAGCAACTCACAACCAGAAGGATTTGAGATACAACAGCTTCTCAAGAAATCATCAGTGCTCTCACATTTCTGGCCTACTACAGTGTCTTGCAAAAGTATTCGGCCCCCTTGAACTTTTCAACCTTTTGACACATTTCAGGCTTCAAACATAAAGATAGAAACATTTTATTTTTTGTGAAGAATCACCAACAAGTGGGACACAATTGTGAAGTGGAACAAAATCTATTGGATATTTAAAACTTTTTTAGCAAATAAAAAACTGAAAAGTGGTGCGTGCAAAATTATTCGGCCCCTTTACTTTCAGTGCAGCAAACTCACTCCAGAAGTTCAGCGAGGATCTCTGAATGATCCAATGTTGTCCTAAATGACTGATGGTGATAAATAGAATCCACCTGTGTGTGATCAAGTCTCTGTATAAATGCACCTGCTCTGTGATAGTCTCAGGGTTCTGTTGAAAGCGCAGAGAGCATCATGAAGACCAAGGAACACACCAGGCAGGTCCGTAATACTGTTGTGGAGAAGTTTAAAGCCGGATTTGGATACAAAAAGATTTCCCAAGCTTTAAACATCCCAAGGAGCACTGTACAAGTGATCATTTTGAAATGGAAGGAGTATCAGACCACTGAAAATCTACCAAGACCTGGCCATCCCTCTAAACTTTCAGCTCAGACAAGGAGAAGACTGATCAGAGATACAGCCAAGAGGCCCATGATCACTCTGGAGGAACTTCAGAGATCTACAGCTGAGGTGGGAGACTCTGTCCATAGGACAACAATTAGTCGTATACTGCACTAATCTGGTCTTTATGGAAGAGTGGCAAGAAGAAAGACATTTCTTAGAGATATCCATAAAAAGTCTCGTTTAAAATTTGCCACAAGCCACCTGGGAGACACACCAAACATGTGGAAGAAGGTGCTCTGGTCAGATGAAACCAAAATCAAACTTTGTGGCAACAATGCAAAACATTATGTTTGGCGTAAAAGTGACACTGCTAATCACCCTGAACACACCATCCCTACTATCAAACGTGGTGGTGGCAGCATCATGGTTTGAGCCTGCTTTTCTTCAGCAGGGACAGGGAAGATGGTTAAAATTGAGGGGAAGATGGATGGAGCCAAATACAGGACCATTCTGGATGAAAACCTGATGGAGTCTGCAAAAGATCGGAGACTGGGATGGCGATTTGTCTTCCAATAAGACAATGATCCAAAACACTAAGCAAAATCTACAATGGAATGGTTCACAAATAAACATATCCAGGTGTTAAAATGTCAAAGTCCAGACTTGAATCCAATCGAATCTGTGGAAAGAACTGAAAACTGCTGTTCACAAACGCTCTCCATCCAACCTCACTGAGCTCAAGCTGTTTTGCAAGGAGGAATGGGCAAAAATGTCAGTCTCTCGATGTGCAAAACTGATAGACATACCCCAAGCGACTTGCAGCTGTAATCGCAGCAAAAGGTGGCGCTACAGTATTAACTGAAGGGGGCTGAATATTTTTGCACGCCCAATTTTTCAGTGTATTATTAAAGTTTGAAAAATCCAATAAATTTTGTTCGACTTCATAATTGTGTCCCACTTGTTGTTGGTTCTTCACAAAAAAATAGTTTTATATCTTTATGTTTGAAGACTGAAATGTGGTCAAAGTTCAAGGGGGGGCGAATCCTTTCGCAAGGCACTGTGTGTGTGTGTGTGTGTATGTATATATATATATATATATATATATATATAGTAAGGAAAATAAGTATTTGAACACCCTGCTACTTTGCAAGTTCTCCCACTTGGGAGAATCATCGAGGGGTCTGAAATTAGTAGTTGGATTCTTACTGATTGTATGGGGTGGACAGGTGTCTTTACAAAGCTAACAACCTCAAACAGGTGCATATAATTTAGGATAATAAATGGAGTGGAGGTGGACATTTGGAAGGCAGACTAACAGGTCTTTGAGGGTCAGAATTATAGCTGAAAGACAGGTGTTCAAATACTTTATTTGCAGCTGTATCATAAAGATAAATGGTTAAAAAATCATAGATTGTGATTTTATGTCTCTCACAGTGGACATGCACCTACGATGACAATTTCAGACCCCTCCATGATTTCTAAGTGGGAGAACTTGCAAAATATCAGGGTGTTCAAATACTTACTTTCCTCACTGTGTATATATATATATGTGTGTGTGTGTGTGTGTGTGTGTGTATGTGTGTATATATATATATATATATATATATATATATATATATATACCTGGCCACAAATATTGGTTTGTAAATGCAAGAGTAAATTATACAGAATGTGCTGTTTTAATTTATTTAATCTTTCAGGCACGCCAAATGGATGCACACCAAGACTGAACATGCTCCACTTGCAAAATGGAGTGTATCAAACCATTGGCAGGATGATGTCTACAATAATAGTGCAAGGGGGTGAACCACCTGCATTCCTGTCCCCAAGTGTAGTGGACTACATTGTGTCTGGGGACATCCTTCAAGCTCATGTGACACCTGATGATATAGTGAACCCTGATTTAAGGGAGAACCTCAATAAGGTAATGTGCAATGTTGTGATTTGAAGACTATTGTTGTAAGCCTTTGCTTACAACAAAACAACTAAAAATTCCAACTTTTCTTGTCATAGGTAGTGAAATGCACGGTGTACATAGTACTTCTGTAAATGTTGATTAAATGCAGTAATTTGAAAATAAAAATAACATTTGATCTTTAATATTTAGGTTCAACATGCAACCTTGCAGGATGATTTGGAGAAAGCAGTCAGCTGCTGTGACTCATGGCGATATCAAGTTGAGGGTCTTCCACTCGTAGTCACCATGGCCAACAGAGATGTGTTTGTGAAAAATGCAGTTCTATACCATACTGCAACGGCAAAGCTGTCTTGATCAACTAATTGATGGCTTGTCCCACTATGGAGTAAGTTTAACTAAAGATGACACAGTTCTGTATCATCTTTGGTTATCTTTATGACCTTTCATTTATGAACCCCAGCTTGCGTGTGCTGCTTGACATACCAGGAGAAGACAATGGTCAAGAAGCTGATTTTGTAGCTGGTATTCTCAAACCAAGCTACTGCGTACTGGGGAGCAACAGATGAGCTAAGGAGGAGTTGATGGTGGTCAAATTTAGGGAGTTTCTACAATGTGTTGAAAGTAAGTATGTATTTGTAATTCAGTATATTATTCAATAAGACAATCCAGGAAATGTACAGATTAATTTTATTATTTACTCATAAAGCTGTGCCTAAGGTTTATGTACCACAAACAAGAATACAGTTATCCAATTGCTTTTCATAATAAAATTGCTTTTTCACCAAAATACCTATACAGTGATCCATTAGTCACTCAATTAGTCATTATTTGAGTATTTTCCAGTCTTTGAGTCAACAGTGGTTTCCCTTATTTTTTTTATTTTATTTTTTTTAGATAAATAGCTGAGAGACACATATGGGGACAGGACTCTAACAAATGATGAGGAGGCATTCCTGAAGACTTTGAGCCCTGGTCAGATCCTGGCATTTGCTACAGGGAGTAACAAAGTCCCAGCCATTGGTTTTCATCCAACTCCTAAGTTAATATTTCTTCATGATGAAAACAAACATCTTCTCATTGCGCACACTTGTGCTAATGAGCTTCACCTTCTTGTGAACGCAAAAACAATGGCTGATGATGATGAATTTAACTACGGCTTCCTAGTAGCACTAATGAATGGATCTTTATTTAGCTTCATTTAAACGAGACATTTAACAGCTACCATTAAAAGTACAAGGCTTATTTTTTGTAAGCATAACTGGAGCATGAGTGTAATGTCCTAATTTAGATTTTTACTGTAAATCTACTAATTTGCTGAAATCAGTTCATTTGTAAAAGAACCCTTGCAGTGAAATACACCCCTGTTTAGTACAGGGTTCCCCATGTTTATCAAACCAGAGGCCTATTGCACAAAACTAGGATAAGGGATTAAGCCGGGATATTCAAGTTATCCTGGATGAATTTAGCTTTGACTCGGTTGCACGAAACCAGATTGAATTAAACCCAGCCAAGTAACAATGGAGATTTATTCTTTGCGGCTAGCCTGGTCCAGAGCAGGCTAACAGCCAGGCTAAGATTAATCCTGGAGTCTCATGTGTCAAGTCAGCTGCCGTCTGATCCGAAATAAACGTGTTTAACAGTTATTCCGTTGTCTTCTGCATGTCTTCTGCTTTATTTTCATTAACATGCATTAGCCTACTTGTCACTATTGTTGTCGCGAGTTTGATTTAAACCCTACTACAGTTGTTTAGATGGTTAGAAATGGTTGCACTGGCACCCTGATGCGGAGTGGGACTTTTCCCGGTGGGACGGTACTGTTTCGAGGCTGCCTGGCGTGCGGCCGCTGCGTGGTGGCCGCTGCCTGCCGGCAGACCTGCGAGTCGCGTCAGTGTCCACTCTCTCTGTAAAAGTAGAGATGAACAGCGCAGCGTCCGTGGTCTCAGCTTCAGGTTTATACAGGACGCGCTCCGAAGATTAAGTGTGACGATATTAATGTAGCAATATTCCCAGATGATAATAATGGCAGACTGGTCAGAGACCAATACATTCATGATTTCATGTTCTTGTTGCTTATCCTTCTCTAATAAAGGACAGTTTGTGTTACTCCTTAATAGGCCTAATGTTTTTTTATTATAGCTTACACTGGTTTCATAACCTTCTCAATTAGTCTCACATCCATGGACCAATAACGTGGCCTATATACAGGACGTATGTAGTGTAGTTTACATTCATCACACCGGGAACACCACAATGCTTCTTAATCTTTTTATTTTGGTGCGGTCACTTGTCAGAAGAATAAAAAAACATGAATATTGTTTTACATATGCTCACAGCGTGTATTGAAGTTATTTACTTTTTCTAGTTGTTGTCCCTTTCTGATTGTTCTGTATGAACATTAATTGTACAAAGAATTAGACATAGCTTATAGAGATTTGTGCATATGGTTGTAAAACTCGTGTTGTGAATAAGGGTTTGAAATTAAGCCTGAGTCATAGGGTCCATTTCCCGAGGAACATTAATTCCCTCTGCTCACTTTTAAGGCAAAGGCTAAATAATAATACATTTTATTTATATAGTGCTTTACTTGGTAGGCTAGTCAAAGACACTTTACAGTAAAACCAGCACATATATCACATAAAAACAGAAACATGAAACTAGCATTATTTTTACACTCTCACACATTCAGTCGGGTCCGCTATGTTGGGCTTTTTCTCTCCGTTTGATAAGAGCCGTCCCTTTTTGCATATTCTTCCCCTCCTCGTTACTTTCCATTAGAAGCTGCTGCTCATTGGGTGAAACATATGGCGCATGCGTCTTCTCCAGCTCTGCATCAGTAAATCTGTGATTGATACCGTGGTCTATTTGAGAAAGCCATGAACGTGCACTTATCTTAGCTATCTACACCTGGCTTGACATAGCTTCACCTGTTCATCCTGGCTCGGCAAACGTGCAACCGATTAAGCCACGATGAGCGGATCACACTAAGTCAAGCTGCGCTTTTTCATTTATCCTGGATTATTCTACTTTTGTGCAATAGCCCCAGGCTGCTGTGGTGTTCTGTGTACCCTCTACCCCCTTCATGGTAACAAACAACCCTAAAACTTTACACTGCAGCCCGCTGGTTGATTGAAAAAAACGTTTGCTTGTGTTTTTCCCACCATTATTTGCCGTTTTTTAATCTTGTCAAATCTTCTGTTAAAAGCTCCTTTGCAATAAATATGCAACATTTTGATTTACACATTATGTGAATACATTATCACTTCCTGATTTCTGTCACAGCCAGCCATATGCAATCAGTATAGCCTAATGAAAAATAGAAATAAAATTCACTAGCTGTACTTAAACAATAGTGTGCAACCATAGCGTTTGAGTTTATTGTAGTTTAAGGACAACGGTTTGGCTATACATACTGGTATAAAAGGATTTATAGAGCTATTGGCTCTGGTTTCCATGTGGTTTCTGAAACTACAATAAGGCTAATACAATAAGGCTAATGTCCATGTTATGCTAAGATCACACATTTACAAGTTTATCAAAAATAAACTGTTGTGTTCTCTGAAACAATAATTTGCCATTGTTGTTGTCATTTTGAAGAGGGTTAATGGCCTCATTCAGTTCTTGCAAATCCCAGTCATTCAATGGGGAAAATCCTTTTTGAGAGTTAGGTGAGGAATGAAAAACTACCCCATGCTGTTGAGAGTTCTGGGCTGTAAAGATGAGGCAAATCATTGTCCAGAGTAAAAAGCTGAACTGGTGTTCTATTTCCTTCAGATGACACTGAGTGATTGTTAAATCCAGCTTTGAATTCCTCCAAAGTGCGGTTGATTCTGGGTAAAAAGACATAATGGAGACAAAATAAGTCTGTTACATTGTCAGTCCCCGTTTCTCAATGTCAAGGATCCTTCCTTGGTAGGACTAGTCCTTCCAAGGAAGGATCCCTCAGGAGCAGGTCAGAGTCCTCCTTAGCATTTGGAGAACATGTACAATGGAACAAGCTATCAAGTGCACGTCATTGCGGGCTTGCATCATTGAATTTTTTTGCCGCATTTCAAAACACTGGATGAAATGGTTGTGGAAGTGTTAACTGTGCCGTTTAATTGTGCTGTTGGGATGGAGAAGATGAATTAGCAGCAGTTTCTTAATGTCAAGGAAGTATCCTCCAAAGCCAGGAGGAGGACAATACGTCATCGACGTCCGTCGAAGGACCGTTCCAATGTCGAGGATCCTCCAAATTCCTCCAAGGACTGAGTCCTTCATTCAGAAAATGTCCTATAGACAGAAAAGGATGCATATGTGTTTGCCGTCTCGTTAAAAAAAATAATAGTGGACCTAAGCGGGAGTTCGAGCGGCATCGCTGACTGTGAAATACTAATTTAAATGTAAGTATCTTTAGTGTGTGCCGTACATTTGTTATCACCGTTAATGTTTTACATCAATGTAAAGCTTAACGCTTTAATGCTTGTACAAATTGCTATAATAATTAGGTAGATACACCCCGAGCTAACGTTAGCTAACTGAACCTGTAATTTAACATTCGGCTGTTAGCTAGCTAGGTTGCTGTCTTTGTAAAGTTTAATGTACGGTGGCATGTTCATCTCTTTTCATATGCCGTTACCGTATATACGTAACGTTAGCAGAGATTTAAAAAGTTGGTGTGTTTATCACTGGTTGTATCTGTAGACGGGAGGTAACACTGCACCGTGTTAACTTCACTAGCAACGTTCAACGAAGGCTGACATGTATGAGTACTTTCCCATGTAATAACGTTGTGTTGTAGCATTCATAACGTAAACATCTTTTTGTTGTGTTAACTGTCTTTTAACAGGGACTAACCGAGGCGGTCACCAAGGATGGCAAAGCCAAAGACCAGCAGGGAGACAGAGGCCAAAGAGAGGTTGAATACATTATTTGCTATATTAAAGATTGGCATTCTATCAATAAATGCTTTAAATAAACTGGTTTGTCTGTGTCATTAAGTTCTTGGGCGTGCGTATATAAACTAAACTGTTTTTTTCCGTTAAATTGTGACATGGTGTATTATTGTGCTGACAAACTGCCTGGAAGCTCCTCCCATTCAATCCAATCAGTGGTGAACCAGGTGGAACAAATCTTCCAGGAAATCCGGGCCCGGCTCTGTTGTTGAAGAGTGTTGTCAGTGGAAGGAGCATTTGTAGCACTCACAAGACCAATATTGGCCATGTTTTGGCTAGATTGAATTAAGCAGTGCAGTGCTAATGATGCTCTGGAAAGACACAGACTTTTAACTTTTGTTGACTTTGTTAGGACTTTTTGCCGTGGTATTTGTAACTTTAAATGTTTGGTTTTGTTAAACAACTGGAGTTTAAAGGAAAAGGAAGAAAGCTTAATTAAATAATTAATTGTTTGACAAAGAATGTGTTTGAAATGGTTAAAAAGTAATTTAAACATCATAGAAATCTTAACAATGTAAAGGTATTTGGCTAAAGAGCGTTTGTGAACAGCAGTTTTCAGCTCTTTCCACAGATTCTCGATTGGATTCAGGTCTGGACTTTGACTTGGCCATTCTAACACCTGGATACGTTTATTTGTGAACCATTCCTTTGTGGATTTTTATGTATGTTTGGGATCATTGTCTTGTTGGAAGATAAATCTCCGTCCCAGTTTCAGGTCTTTTGCAGACTCCAACAGGTTTTCATCCAGAATGGTCCTGTATTTGGCTGCATCCATCTTCCCCTCAATTTTAACCATCTTCCTTGTCCCTGCTGAAGAAAAGCAGGCCAAACCATGATGCTGCCACCACCATGTTTGACAGTGGGGATGGTGTGTTGAGCTGTGTTGCTTTTATGCCAAACATATCGTTTTGCATTGTGGCCAAAAAGTTTGATTTTGGTTTCATCTGACCAGAGCACCTTCTTCCACATGTTTGGTGTGTCTCCCACGTGGCTTGTGGCAAACTTTAGACGAGACTTTTTATGGATATCTTTGAGAAATGGCTTTCTTCTTGCCACTCTTCCATAAAGGCCAGATTTGTGCAGTGTACGACTGATTCTTGTCCTATGGACAGACTCTCCCACCTCAGCTGTAGTTCTCTGCAGTTCATCCAGAGTGATCATGGGCTTCTTGGCTGCATCTCTGATCAGTCTTCTCCTTGTCTGAGCTGAAAGTTTAGAGGGACAGCCAGGTCTTGGTAGATTTGCAGTGGTCTGATACTACTTCCATTTCAAAATGATTGCTTGCACAGTGCTCCTTGGGATGTTTAAAGCTTGGGAAATCTTTTTGTATCCAAATCCGGCTTTAAACTTCTCCACAACAGTATTACGGACCTGCTTGGTGTGTTCCTTGGTCTTCATGATGCTCTCTGCGCTTTCAACAGAACCCTGAGACTATCACAGAGCAGGTGCATTTATACAGAGACTTGATCACACACAGGTGGATTCTATTTATCACCATCAGTCATTTAGGACAACATTGGATCATTCAGAGATCCTCGCTGAACTTCTGGAGTGAGTTTGCTGCACTGAAAGTAAAGGGGCCGAATAATTTTGCACGCACCACTTTTCAGTTTTATATTTGCTAAAAAAGTTTAAAATATCCAATAGATTTTGTTCCACTTCACAATTGTGTCCCACTTGTTGGTGATTCTTCACAAAAAATAAAAATTTGATATCTTTATGTTTGAAGCCTGAAATGTGTCAAAAGGTTGAAAGCTTCAAGGGGGCCGAATACTTTCGCAAGGCACTGTACCAGAACATCTTATATTATAAAACAACTTAATGTAACAAACAACAAACTATATATTTATAACAACAAACTTAATGCATGACCAACATGTCTTCATTTATGTTGAAATAATGCTTTTACCTTTTGGCTTGAATGTATAATGCAAATCACACACAATGTTTAAGCACATATACAATTTTAAATTCCAACAGTGTTCAGTTTTTATTTGAGACACTTCAAGATCCAACAGTTGATCACTGATGCTCTTAAATTTTGATGTTGGGATGTTATAGTCTTGCAGTAACTTGTAGAAAGTTGGCCTCGAGATTGAAAGAATAGATGCCGCTTCTGTAAAGGTGGTTTTCAGTGAAAGAACATGTTCAAGCTCCTCTTTGGAAATCTGATGTCTTCCTTGGTAGTCATTCTAGAACACAGCAAAGAATATGACATTTGGCATGTTTCTATAACAACAAAATGTTATTCAAGAGAGATTTATAGACGTAACAGATGAGCATTCACATCCACTCATCTTTTTGACTGAAGTGAATTATAGATTGTACTGTACATCTATTTAAGGAATGTTTAAATAAAATGGAAAATCAAAAGATGGAGGTAAATGAGAAGTAAATCAAACAAATATGAACATGAATATTAATAGGTACTTACTGACAGGTCACCGGATCGAAGTCTGTTGCAGGTACAGGTATGGTAGCGCTGGTGCTGGAGTTTAAAATATAAACAAAATACCAAATCTTGTCACATGTTAGTGTTGTGTAAAATATGCCACCATGATTTTAACTAATGCCGAAACATTACACCACACAATTAAAAATAAAAACAGCCAGCTAGGATACATGAGTATGAAAGTACGTGTACCGAGCGGTACGATGTCCCAGTGGAGGTGGTGGGTGTGGCTGGCCCCGGTGTGTTATTGTAGGTAGTGGGATAAGGTGACCAGATTTCTCAGACAAAATCCGGGGACATTTTCAGCTCAGAAGCGTAAATACGTCCAAAACAGATCGTGTTTTTATCTTTGTAAACTTAAAACGGGGACACTGCCCTAGGGGCGTCTAGAACTGCAATGGGGCACAAAATCTTGTCTGTTTTAACATTTAAATGCATTAATCTGGTGCACTTTGAAAAGAAATTCAGAGTTTAGACTTGATTACTTTTGTATCTATGGATGGAAATACTTCAGAATTTTAACCATGCACACACAGCTGGAATAGGTTTTTCTTCATATTTTTGCATTAATGTCACTTGGAAGCATACCAGTAGAAATATATATATTTGTAAGTGAGATTTTCTGGAATCTGGCAATAAAATAAGCCTTATGGTTGGATACTCTGGCTAAGCAAAACAAAAAAGGCCTTTCAAGTTTGTAGGTTCTTAGGCCTACTGTAGAATCTAAGAAAGTACACACTACACAATTTCAGTAAACAATTTAGTTAAATTCAATCAAGGTCATAGAAGAAACAATCAAGACTCAAGTCAATAACATGCACATTGAATATATTCTGACTAGGGGTGGGTAAAAAAATTTATTCTTAAATGCATCGCGATTCTAGAGCGATTTGATTTTTTTTCCGGTGATTACGGTAAGCGTACCTGACTCATTTCCGTTTCCAGTGCTTGTGTATTGCTGCTCACTAAATACCAGTTTTGTTTGTTAGATTTGCTATTACAGCGGCTAACTGTCCACTAAACAGTTATTCTCATAGTAGTTCTGCCTAAGCACTCACAGATATTTTCATTTTTAAGCGACTTTCGTTAAATAACAGCTTTAGCTTAGCAGTTAGCCATGTTGTCTCCCTCTCCTACTTTCTCTTGCTCGGTGTGTGCGATGTTTAGTTACTCCTCTGCATCCTTTAGCGACAATGGTATGTGTAACAAGTGTAGTTTATTTATGGACGTGGAGGCGAGGCTTAGTGAGTTAGAAGTCCAGATCCGCACCATGATAGATCAGTCGTTAGCTACTGTAGCTAGCCACCCCCCGGTAGCCGGTGCGGGCCGGCCTGAGCCTGAGTTAGCCTCTGGTAGCCGTCCCCCGGCAGCTCCTGAGCAGCCAGGAAAAGGTTCCTGGGTGACTGTTCGTGGCAAAAGTAGTCGTAAGCTTTCAAGGGCCACGGACCACCAGCAGCCTGTTAGCGTTTCTAACAGATTTTCCCCACTCAGCGATACACCCGCTGAGAAACCAACTCTGGTTATCGGCAGCTCCATTTTGAGAAACGTGAAGTTAGCAAAGCCAGCAGCCATAGTTAAATGCATCCCGGGGGCTAGAGCGGGCGACGTTGAGTCTTATTTGAAACTGCTGGCTAAGGATAAACGTAAATACAGTAAGATTGTTATTCACGTTGGCGTTAATGACTCCCGGTTACGCCAAACGGAGGTCACCAAGATTAATGTTGAATCGTGTGTACATACGCAAAGTCAATGTCGGACACCGTAGTTTTCTCTGGACCCCTGCCAAATCTAACCAGCGATGACATGTATAGCTGCATGTCATCATTTCGCCGCTGGCTGTCGAGGTGGTGTCCAGATAATGATGTGGGCTTTGTGGATCACTGGCAGTCTTTCTGGGGAAGACCTGGTCTGATTCGGAGGGACGGCATTCATCCCACTTGGGATGGAGCAGCTCTCATTTCTAGAAATCTTGACGAGTTTATTAATGGACCTAATCCCTGACAATCCAGAGTGGGGACCAGGAGGCAGAGTCGCAGTCTGACACACTTCTCTGCTCCTCCATTCCAGGGGTTACCTAGTCAAAACCCCATAGTGACGGTGTCTGCCCCCCGACCATTGAAGTTATTTAAATCAAAGGTAAACAGAAGAGGAGCTGTGCATGAAAACCTCATAGCAATTAAAACCACAAGTGCAATAGTGCAAAAGAATAGGAGAATTAAATGTGGACTCTTAAACATCAGATCCCTCTCTTCTAAAGGTGTACTAGTAAATGAATTAATATCAGATTCTAATATTGATTTATTTTGTCTTAATGAAACCTGGCTGGGTGATGGAGAATATGTTAGTCTAAATGAATCCACCCCCCCAGTCATATTAATACTCACATTCCTCGAGGCACAGGCCGAGGAGGTGGAGTTGCAGCCATCTTTGACTCTAGTCTAATAATCAGCTCTAAACCTAAACTAAATTATAACTCATTTGAAAGTCATGTTCTTAGTCTTTCACACCCAAGTTGGAAATCACTGCAACCAGTTCTATTTGTTATAGTGTACCGAGCACCTGGTCCATACTCTGAATTCTTATCTGAATTTGCAGAGTTCTTGTCAAATTTAGTGCTAAAAACGGACAAAGTTCTTATTGTAGGGGATTTTAATATTCATGTGGACGATGAGAATGACAGCCTTAGTACTGCGTTTATCTCTCTATTAGATTCTATTGGCTTTTCTCAAAGTGTTCATAAACCGACTCACCGTTTTGGCCACACCCTCGATCTTGTTCTGGTCTATGGTGTTGAAATTGAACATTTAATAGTGTTCCCACAGAATCCCTTTTTATCTGACCACTGTTTGATAACTTTTGAGTTTATACTGCTGAACTACACGCCATTAGGCAAAACCTGCTTTACAAGATGTCTATCTGATAGTGCTGTAGCTAAATTTAAGAATGTGATTCCATTAGCATTTAATTCATTACCAAGTCACAAAGTAACGGAGGACTCCTATGCTAATTTCAGTCCCTCCCAAATAGATCATTTTGTTGATAGTGCAGCAGGCTCGCTGCGAATGACACTTGACTCAGTTGCCCCTCTAAAAAAGAAGATGATAAAACAAAGACGGTTAGCTCCATGGTATAACACTGAAACTCGCAAATTAAAGCAAATATCGCGGAAACTTGAGAAGATTTGGCGTTCCACTAAATTGGAAAATTCTCGTTTAATTTGGCAAGATAGTCTTCAAACTTATAGGAAGGCCCTCCGTAATGCCAGAACTGCGTACTACTCGTCATTAATAGAGGAAAATAGGAACAACCCCAGGTTTCTTTTCAGTACTGTAGCCAGGCTAGCGGAAGGTCACAGCTCTACTGAGCCAAGTATTCCCATAGCTCTTAGTAGTAACGACTTCATGAGATTCTTCAATGATAAAATTATAACTATTAGAAGCAAAATCCACCAAGACCTGCCTTTAACTGGCACTGACTTATCTCTAAACTCAGGAACCTTAGAAACAGTTGTAAAACCAGATATATGTTTAGACTGCTTTGCTTCACTTGATCTTTATCAATTTAATTCAATTATTTCTTCAGCTAAACCATCAACCTGCCTCTTAGACCCCATCCCGACTAGGCTACTTAAAGAGGTTTTACCCTTAGTCAACACTTCTCTATTAGATATAACCAATCTGTCTTTATTAACAGGCTATGTACCACAGCACTTTAAAGTAGCTGTTATTAAACCTCTTCTGAAAAAGCCCAACCTTGATCCAGAAGTTCTAGCCAACTATAGACCTATATCCAATCTTCCATTTCTCTCTAAGATTCTTGAGAAAGCAGTCGCTAAACAGCTATGTGATTTTCTGCATAGCAACAGCTTATTTGAGGATTTTCAGTCAGGATTTAGAGCTCATCAAAAAATTACTAATGACCTCCTGATTGCATCAGACAAAGGACTTATCTCTGTACTGGTGTTATTAGATCTTAGTGTTGCATTTGATACCATTGACCATCATATCTTATTACAGAGATTGGAACATTTCATTGGTATTAAAGGGACTGCTCTGAGCTGGTTTAAGTCTTATTTATCAGATCGATCTCAGTTTGTTCATGTTAACGATGAATCCTCTGTGCACGCCAAAGTTAGTTATGGAGTCCCACAAGGATCTGTTCTAGGTCCAATCCTGTTCACTTTATATATGCTTCCTTTAGGCAATATTATCAGGAAGCACTCCATACATTTTCATTGTTATGCAGATGATACTCAATTATATCTATCAATCAAACCGGATGAAACTAATCAGTTAGCTAAACTTCAAATGTGCCTTCAGGATATTAAAACCTGGATGAGCTGTAATTTTCTAATGTTAAACTCAGATAAAACTGAAGTTATTGTTCTGGGGTCCAAGCACCTCCGTGACGCACTATCCAAAGAAATAGTTACTCTGGATGGCATCTCCCTGGCCTCCAGCACCACTGTGAGGAATCTTGGAGTTATCTTTGATCAGGACATGTCCTTTAATTTCCACATAAAGCAAATTTCAAGGATCTCCTTTTTTCACCTACGTAATATTGCAAAAATCAGGAATATTCTGTCTAAAAATGATGCAGAAAAACTAGTCCATGCATTTGTTACTTCTAGGCTGGATTACTGCAATTCTTTATTATCAGGCTGCTCAAAAAAGTCCATAAAGACTATTCAGCTGATCCAGAATGCTGCAGCGCGTGTTCTGACAGGAACCAAGAAAAGAGATCACATCTCTCCTGTTTTAGCTTCTCTGCATTGGCTTCCTGTAAAATCCAGAATAGAGTTTAAAATCCTTCTTCTCACCTACAAAGCTCTTCATGGTCAGGCACCATCTTATCTTGAAGAGCTCATAGTACCTTACAATCCTGCAAGAGCACTACGCTCCCAGAATGCAGGATTACTTGAGGTTCCTAGAGTCTCTAAAAGTAGAATAGGAGCCAGGGCGTTCAGCTATCAGGCTCCTCTCCTGTGGAACCAGGTTCCAGTCTGGGTTCGGGAGGCAGACACCGTCTCCGCATTTAAGAGTAGGCTTAAGACTATCCTTTTTGATAAAGCTTATAGTTAGGGCATATATAGTAATATGCCCTACCTTAACCAGAGTTTGTATCTTATCCCCCTCTCTGACCTTCCTGACTCTAACCCCCATTTTCTCTCCCCCTACCCTAACCAGGGTTTGTATCCCATCCCCCACTTTGACCGTCTTGATCTTAACTCTATCTTTCTCTCCCCTACCCTAACCCGGGTCTGTATCCTTCCCCTACTTTGACCTTCCTGCCCTTAGCCCTGACCCTCATGACCTTGTTTTAGACAGCTGGGACTTCCTGTGACACACCTAGTTCCTCTCTCCTCTATTTTTCTATCTTTCCAATTATGTGCATCCATGTCCCAGAAATGCTTGTTACTAACCTAGCTCTGGGGAGTCATTCCCCGGAGTCCTCATGTTCTTTTTCCCCCAGCATATTTCCTCGGATCAGGGAGGCTCCAAAATCAAGGTTGCAGCTGTCGCCATGGTCCCGCTACACGCTCTGCGATGCCATGTTCCTCCTGCTACACTCTGCTATGCCGACTACAAAGGACTACTAACAACTACTATTTTTTTTGGGATTGTAATTGCCACTTTTCATTCTAACCCCAACCGGCCCGTCAGACACCGCCTACCAAGAGCCTGGGTCTGACCGAGGTTTTTGCCTAAAAGGAAGTTTTTCCTCGCCACTATCGCACTGTTGCTTGCTCTGGAGGACACTGTTGGGTCCTTGTGAATTCTGGAGTGTGGTCTAGACCTACTCTATCTGTAAAGTGTCTTGAGATAACTCTTGTTGTGAATTGATACTATAAATAAATTGAAATTGAATTGATATTGATAATCAATTCTGAAAAGTTAATAATGGATTTTTAACAAGTGAAAAAAATGTGTTGATTTTTATTTAAAAGTTACTGTCTCCAGACAACAGAGTGACTGAAAGAGGATGGCATAATGGACAACAACTTAAGAGTTTAACACAACAATGTCCAAAACAAAAAAATAAATGAGTTTTGTATATATACACATAAAATAATTAGGCAAAACACATAAAGGCCCCTGTACATACATACTTTATCACATGGCATCTAACCACCTCATGTTTTATGTTCTCCACCTTTAAACAAGACGTTGGGTTTCAGTCCTTGTGAGTTGTTTTTTGGTCATACTGTGTGCAGTCCCCTTCGGCTTCTTAAAGATAAGTGGTTGTCAGAGTCGCCAAAGACTGTGCATAATGTGTATGGATTATGTGTGATCAGTTTTCCCGTGGAACTAAAGCCTCGGCCGGTAGGAGCCGACGGTCTTTCCTGCTGTTGCTGCCTCGTGTGCTGGGTTCAGGACAAGCGTTTGGTGTGTTGTGTGCGGGCCTCTGGATGGTACAGTTAAGGTAGGTTGTTTGACATGTGCTGCATAGTTCGTCGATTAAATGTATTAACTGTCGTCTGTTTTGTCCATACAGCCAAGCCAAGTCATAGTGCCGCTGCTGTTTTGCCTATGTCAGACTGTTTTGCCTACCTTAGATTGTTGACTCATGTGCTCTAACTTATAAAGCGCCCGTATTGTAATTTGTTTTACGTGTTAATGATTGTGTTTTATTGCTTTTATGGAAGAACGTTTGTCCTGGGCTGGGTGTTTTCGTTCTAGCGACTTTTAATCAGGTCATAGTGTTGGTAGAATTAATGGTTGTTTCAGCTAGTGGTTAACAGGTGGTGAAACATAACAAACTGATGTTCTTAGTATATTGCATGATTTTAATGTTTTGATATTTGCATGTGGTTTTATTGATGGTGTTAATCCGGTTATACGATCCACCTGATAACACTGTGGCAACCAGTTGTTTTAAATAGTTTTCTTCAAATTTATTAAATACTGTTATCTGGACGAATATCACTCCTCACTCCATATTTGTTTGTTTTGTTTATTACATTAGTTGTGTTGTAATAAATCATTTTCCATAGCTTTACCTAACCACGTCTCTGATCTCCTCTGTGGCCTTGCCTGTGTAGTGGGAGTCCCTGGGATTGGTAATAACTGAATTCATATTTTAAACTCTTTGGGTGAAAGTCCCAAGGTGGCGTTGTCGAAGGATAAATTGCTAAGTTTGGCTAAGCCCTCCATTGGGCCTGGTTACATTAACATGCTGAAACATTTCTCTGACCATCCTAGTCAAACGTCTGTCCTGTAACATGACATTGATGTGAAGGGCCACAAACTCATTAAGCAACATGCATATAGAGTAAATCCGTTGAAAAGGGCTATGATGCAGCAGGAGGTGAGTTATCAGGTTGAGCATGGATTAGTTGTTCCCAGTACAAGTGCGTGGAGCTCACCCTGTGTTTTGGTTCCGAAACCCGACAACACCCCTTGTTTATGTAACTATTATCGCAAAGTAAATTCCATTACTAAACACGATTCTTTTCCGCTCCCCAGGATGGAAGATTGCTTAGACCGTGTAGGCTCGGCCAATTATGTGACAAAGTTGGACCAGTAAAAGGTTACTGGCAAGTTCCTTTAACAACATGGGCCTTGGATACACTCTACAACCATTTAACACAAATGAGCCCCTCGTTACAGCTGCTAATAGTGAATGCCTTAAATTACCACTCTACTGTGCAACATGGACTCTCATCACACTTGTCAGCCAGTGACTGTGATGAAAAACACACAAGGAGTACCAAATCTATTGTCTTACTACTTTTGCTGTTATCTGGGAACGTACAGCCAAATCCTGGGCCTGATAAACTACAAAATATATATTCCCCATGTGAATTCAAAAACAGATACGGACTTGGAATTATGCATTTTAACGGTAGAAGTCTCCTTCCAAAAATGGACATGCTAAGACTGTGGGTTAATGCAACGGATATGGACATCATGGTCTTATCAGGAACCTGGTTAAAATCCACAATAACAGATATGATTGCTATTGATGGCTATAATATTTTCAGAGCAGAGGGGGCGAAGTTGCTATATACTCCAATTACACATTCAATTTAATTTTAACATCACTTACACTGCAATATTGTTTCTTGTATCATGGCAACCACACTTTAAAATACCTTTATTTGACGCCATTTTGCTTACTTTCAGTCTACATTATAATCATTGTCTATTGTTTGCCTGTATTTCTTGTGTGTTTACTTGTTGTGTGTTTTTGTTTTTTTGCTGTTATTGAAGAAAATGCTGCTGTTGTAATAAGGTTTCCTCGTTGTGTGATGAATGAAGTATAATCTAATCTAATATGTTAATCAAAATTTTTAAGTTCAGTGACATTGTCAATAAGTAGAGCCAAACAATTTGATCTACTGGCACTGAAAGTCAAATTATACAAGGACACACACCTCACTGTTGTTGGCTGTTACAGGCCACCCTCCGCTGCAAAAGAAACTATTTCTTCTCTCTATGATGTACTACTTAACCTTAAGGACTCCGAAGTAATTCTAATGGGTGACCTTAACTGGGATTGGCTTTCTCCTGCCTCTGAGAATATTAAAGACCTATCTGACTCTTTAAATTTCACACAATTTATTGACACCCCAACACGTATCAACCCGAGAGATCATAGCAAATAAACACTGTTGGATGCCATTCTTACAAACATGCCACATAAATACACATTGTCTGCTGTTTTTTGCAATGATGCCCGTGATCACTGTGCGATTGCTTGTATAAGAGACACAAAACTACCTAAACATAAACCTTGTTATGTTTTTTTTTTTTAGATTAAACTTTATTGTCATTACACATGTACAGGTACAATGCAACGAAATGCAGTTTAGAGAGTTCAGAGAGCCTCAGAGCCGCAGCTCGGGTGTTGGGAACGGTTCACATGTTTTGAGAGCGGCCCTCCTGTTTCGAAAACATGCTTTCGGAGCAGGACATCTGCTCACAGAGGATGGGCTGAGAGTAAGGAATTGGCCGTCCTTGCTCGCACCCGATCCTTTGTTTACTAAAGAATAAAAAGACGGGGAGTCCCTCGGTCTGTCAGAGTCTGCTGCGGGTCGCGTACGGATGCCCAGCCACGTTGATGCTGCTCTGCTCGGACTGACGGCTCTCCAGTCCTGTGTCAAGGTAAGAGCTCTAAAAGTAGTGTTTACTTTGCATCACGTATTGAGTGCCTGTTGCACGTTGATTGCCTGTCGCAATGCTTGTTGCCCTGTTGTATACTGTGGGGAATAAAAAGGACAGTATATTATAGCAGGAACAGTATTTTAGGAGTTTTATTTGTTTGCAGCCGACCACCCCCCAATCCTGTATAAAGATTTCACAAAACAATGCACAAGACATACATGAAGGAATAAATGGTTGTGTGTGAGATATGAGACACAGACAAGAGGCGCTGTTGAAAAACAGCACGGTACAGTCCGGCCTTGACCATGAGTGTGTGTGTGTTTGTGTGTATGTAGGTAAGAGATGCGGACTGACTGCGTTGTTCAAAACAGCACAGCGCAGCCCGGCCTTGACCATGAAGTGACTTGGGAAGATGGGAAAAACAGAAGTTGAGGCAGTCAGGATACAGGGCGGGATGGGGGGGGAGTGTATGGTGTATGTGTGAGAATGGGTTGTGTGTGTGTGTAATTGGGGCGTCAGTCTGTTTGTGTTGTTAAAAGCTCAGTTCATCCGCGAGACCTTGAGGAGATAAGCCAGTGCAAAGGACGAGATAGAATGTCCAAAACTGCAAGTTGTTTTCCTGCTCGGGTGAAAGGTGGGGAGGGGGCAGCTTAAGCAATTTCATTCCAATTTAGGTTGACCCGGTGGAAATTTGTCCGAATCAATGTCACTCAATTGTTACCGACCTCAGCGTCATACGAGCATCCAGTTCATGTAGTGATTTTGTCAGTCCATCTACCTTCTCCGCCAGTCCGGTGGTTACACGAAGCAACTCCACCGACTGGGCCCTGATGGAATCAATCCCCTTCTGCGCTTCCAAGGTCCGGTCTAAGATGTTGCGAGACAGTTCACTGGACTGGTCAGCCCTCAGATGTAAAACCTTCATCCTCTCAATCACTCCATGTAGGCACTCCTTAAGTTCCCCAGGCAGCTGGTGGGTAAATTTGCTGGCGGCTGTCTTACCAATTTTCCGATAGGTCAGTGAGACCCCAACTCCGATGATCAGGAGCCCCACCAACAGAATTCCAATTATCCAAATATCTTCAACGTCTTCCACAGTCAGAACATCCAGGCAGACCGCTTGCCAATTCTCCCAGGAATCGCGAGCATAGCCTGCAGGGATTGTCCCACTTGGACAAGACGGCTCCCCCGGAGAAGCATGTTTGGGTGAAAAAATCTTGTCAATAGCGCTGAGCGACCAGTTGATCAATTCCATGTTAAATATTCCAGGAAAAAAACAGGCAGGGGACAAAGAGAAAAGAGAAAAGTTCCACAAGACAAGTCAGACAGACAGGGGAAAGAGCCAAGCTGAGATAAGAGGGGAGAGAGGAAAAGCATGACTGCTCTCGCCACAGGACAGGACAGAAGGTGTTTAAAAGGTGTTTTAAACATTTTAATGAACAGGCTTTTATTCATGATCTGTACAACTGTAATTTTGAAAATGTCTGTCTGATACCTGATGTGGAACATGCCTGGGAATATTTTCACAATGCCTTTTCAGCTATAGTGCCTTGCGAAAGTATTTGGCACCCTTAAACTTTTCAACCTTTTGACACATTTCAGGGTTCAAACATAAAGATATTACATTTTTATTTTTTGTGAAGAATCACCAACAAGTGAGACACAATTGTGAAGTGGAACAAAATCTATTGGATATTTTAAACTTTTTTAGCAAATAAAAAACTGAAAAGTGGTGCGTGCAAAATTATTGGGCCCCCTTACTTTCAGTGCAGCAAACTCACTCCAGAAGTTCAGCGAGGATCTCTGAATGATCCAATGTTGTCCTAAATGACTGATGGTGATAAATAGAATCCACCTGAGTGTAATCAAGTCTCTGTATAAATGTACCTACTCTGTGATAGTCTCAGGGTTCTGTTGAAAGCGCAGAGAGCATCATGAAGACCAAGGAACACACCAGGCAGATCCGTAATACTGTTGTGGAGAAGTTTAAAGCTGGATTTGGATACAAATAGATTTCCCAAGCTTTAAACATCCCAAGGAGGAGCACTGTGCAAGCGATCATTTTGAAATGGAAGAAGTATCAGACCACTGCAAATCTACCAAGACCTGGCCGTCCCTCTAAACTTTCAGCTCAGACAAGGAGAAGACTGATCAGAGATGCAGCCAAGACGCCCATGATCACTCTGGATGAACTGCAGAGAACTACAGCTGAGGTGGGAGAGTCTGTCCATGACAAGAATCAGTCGTACACTGCACAAATCTGGCCTTTATGGAAGAGTGGCAAGAAGAAAGCCATTTCTCAAAGATATCCATAAAAAGTCTTGTCTAATGTTTGCCACAAGCCACCTGGGAGACAGACCAAACATGTGGAAGAAGGTGCTCTGGTCAGATGAAACCAAAATCGGACTTTTTGGCCACAATGCAAAATGATATGTTTGGCGTAAAACCAACACAGCTCATCACCCTCAACACACCATCCCCACTGTCAAACATGGTGGTGGCAGCATCATGGTTTGGGCCTGCTTTTCTTCAGCAGGGACAGGGAAGATGGCTAAAATTGAGGGGAAGATGGATGCAGCCAAATACAGGACCATTCTGGATGAAAACCTGTTGGAGTCTGCAAAAGACCTGAAACTGGGACGGAGATTTATCTTCCAACAAGACAATGATCCCAAACATACAGCAAAATCTACAAAGGAATGGTTCACAAATAAACGTATCCAGGTGTTAGAATGGCCAAGTCAAAGTCCAGACCTGAATCCAATTGAGAATCTGTGGAAAGAGCTGAAAACTGTTGTTCACAAACGCTCTCCATCCAACCTCACTGAGCTCGAGCTGTTTTGCAAGGAAGAATGGGCAAGAATTTCAGTCTCTCGATGTGCAAAACTGATAGAGACATACCCCAAGCTACTTGCAGCTGTAATCGCCGCAAAAGTTGGCTCTACAAAGTATTGACACAAGGGGGCCGAATAATTTTGCACGCCCCACTTTTTATTTTTTTATTAGTTAAAAAGTTTCAAAAATCCAATAGATTTCGTTCCACTTCACAATTGTCCCACTTGTTGGTGATTCTTCACAAAAAATAAAAATGTTATATCTTTGTTTGAAGCCTGAAATGTGTCAAAAGGTTGAAAAGTTCAAGGGGGCCGAATACTTTCACAAGGCACTGTGTGTATGTGTATGTATATATATATATATATATATATATATATATATATATATATGATTTAATGCAAGGGTCTCCAACATTTTCTAGGCCAAGGACCCCTTAGGTAAAAGAGAGACAGAGCATGTGCATACAACACTAATCTATTAAAAATAATCAATGTCCGATATTTATATATCACGTTTTAATGTTAAAGAACATACATGTAGCCCAGTGTATCTACCTTACCTTACCTTACAGGCTGATGAGCCGGTCATCAGTGTTGTGTATATTCAAATCAAATCACAAATAGGCCGATTTACCTTTGCTAATAATATGTTGGACTCATGTTTATATATATTCTCAGACACAAACTTTTTAACAATGATCCCCCCCCCCCCCTTGCAGTAACTCTGAAGACCCCACTATTTATGGCGTTTTTCCACTGGTAACAGCTCGACTCGCCTCGACTCTACTCGCCTTTACTCTACTCGATGCACTCTGCATCCGTTTTCCATTGCAGATTGAGTAACGCCTCAGCGTGGCTGGTCACCATAACTATGCGTGATGATGTAATTTTCAACGCAACTCACAACAGCACGTCGGGTACTTGCCACAGCCAGAAGATTTTTTTTGTTTCAAAAAAGAAGCTGAAGGAAGCAACAAAAATCACCACTGAAAAAAAAACAGGAGTTTGGGAATTCAGACGTCGACCTGACTATTTTTTGCCGACACAAAAGGGTAAGTTAAGTTTCCTGGTAACGTTAGCTAACATTTGCATGTGTTAAGGGTCACAGTCAGTATTTACTATACGCTATATAAAGTACATGAAATTTAGCAACCATCATTACACACCAAAATATGTATGCTGTGTACTGTTTGTGTTTCAGAGCATTAACGCTTTGCAAAATCGCTGCCGCAGACCGTCTGGTGGGCGTTCGATGTACGACGGGTGAAATCTCTGGTTCTGACCTGCTGGGCTTCGTATAATCTTTATAAGAGTCATGGAGAAGCATGACAATGACTGGGATGCATCTGGTACAGCAGAGCCGTGGGGGACACTGTCAAAGGGTGCAGAGGAAGAAGACCGGGATGTACGGGAGGGTTTGATGCGCTACTTGAAAAGCTAAATAAAAACTTTTCTTTTATATATTGTTTTTTTTTTTAAAGTAACAGTGTGCAATATTGGAAACAACATGCAAAAGCCCCTAATAGCACTCAATATTGAACAGTTGAAAAGTGAGAATAGTGCAGAGAGTAGATAATCTGTCGGTGTCTGGTTAGATTTTTTTTTTAAATGTTGCGTTTGTTCTGGATACACACTCCGCACTCTTGTTTGCTAAAAACAAAAGCACCATTAGAACTTTAATCTCGGAAATTCTGGGGGTTTTCTCCAAATGTTAACCCCCCCTCCACCTTCTTAATTTACAATGGTCTTGTAATGTTATAGGAGGTCAAAGTATGGTAACAAAGTTCTCAGAAAGTGAATCTATAAAGCAAAGTTGGGATTGTTTTTTAGTATGTTTGTGTGTGTGTGTGTGTGTGTGCCTGCCTCCAATTTGTATGATGCAATCTATTTCAACAACACCAATATGGCGTCCACAGAAGCCCACGGCTGATGTAAGGAGACTGTAATGAGTGTCATTAGTGTGGATGGATACCATGCCAGGCCTCGGGGGGGAGGGGGGGGGTCTGACTGCAGCCAGATAATTATCACCCAGTGGTCACAGGGTTCGGCCTCAGGGGACAACTGAGAAACAACAGTTATCACAACCACAGCCAGCCCTGGGACTGGAAGGGCTCTTAACAAGTAGCAAAGTTGGCTGAAGTCATTATCAGAGTAATTGGTCAACAGGTCATTATTTCTTCTTCTTATGAGAACAATTAAACACATCACACTTTAACAACAATCTTCAATCTGCAAAAATAACATTGAAGCAACACTACAAAACTTCAGAAATGATAAATGCCAAGTAGTTTTTTCTCCTACCGATGAAAAGTTTAATTAAAGTAACATTACTGAGTCATTTTGCTGAATTTAATAATAAACTGTTAAATTATGGCACACTAGAGGAGGAAGAAGTACTCAGATCTTTTACTTAAATAAAAGTACCACAGTGCAGAAATACTCTAATACAAGTCCTGCATTCAACATAGGACTGCTCGACTATGGAAAGAATTATTTTGGTTAATACTGAAATGATTATTAGTAACCACGGTTACTTGTTGACTTTTGGAAAACATGTTGCATTTATTGAAACAACAGTAAAAAAAACCTTGAACTGTTAAATTTGCCTTCGTACTTTTCCCCTTTTAACTTTTTAATATAAAAATGTATATGGGTTAGGGTTAGTAGTATGGTAACAAAGTCCTCAGAAAGTTGGGATTGTTTTTTAGTGTGTGTGTGTGTGTGTGTGTATGATGCAATCTATTTCAACAACACCAATATGGCGTCCACAGAAGCCCACGGCTGATGTAAGGAGACTGTAATGAGTGTCATTAGCGTGTAGAAATACTGATTATAATCATGATTGTGATCATTAGTAACCACAATTACTTGCTGACTTTTGAGAAACATGTTGCATTTATTGAAATAGTGAAACTTAACTTTTTAATATAAAAAAGTACATGGGTGCCTGGATGGCCTAGTGGTGGAGCGCTCACCCATGTGTAGAGGCTCAGTCCTCGATGTCTTAAGCTGTAACAAAAGCCTAAATGCCACAAGAAAAAGTGATTTAGCTTTTGGAAGGTCATTCAGACAAAATAAGAGTTTAATTCAAGACGTAATGTGCAAATTACTTTATAATAATAATAGTAATAGTAATAGTTTTTTCCAGATAATTTTGTTTTTGGGATCGTTAGTAACCAGAATCAAAATCACAATCAAGATTTGATTAATTGCAAGTACAAAAGAATCAGGATCAAAATGCACTTAATCTACAAATAGTACTTATTATTATTTCAAGTACAGTATATTGTATGTATATTGTATCCTAGTATTTCATCTATACCTATATTCTGAGCTGTGTGACTGATTTTGCTGCTGTAACACTGTAATTTCCCATTTTATTGGGGTAAATAAATATCTATCTAACTAATGAACCTGTTCTCACTCTGAACTTGTAAAATAAGGACGTTTGAACAGTGGGGGGGGGGCACCTCCACGGGGTCGGAAAATTACGTAGCACTAAGAGAGACTACGGTACGGGGATCATGTCCCACATGTCCTCCTGAACCCAACTGTCCTGTTCTTCTTCTCCTAAACCCAACTGCCCCGTTCTTCTTATCCTAAACCCAACCGCCACGTTCTTCCCGTGTGTCATTGAAACGTAAGCTCCCCCACGACCTTTTCCTTAACCTGCCAGTTAAATCTTTTATTCTTTTCAGTGCCTCTGTCTGCTGTTCAGAATACTCAACCTCATCAAAGTGTGTTTAATTCAGTAGAAAATACCTAGTCATCTGCCACATTTAAAGTATGCATTTTAGGTTCATACCATGATTTGTAGGCCTTGCCAGGTTCTCCTTGCATCATGATTAAAAAATTACTGCACTTTATTTTCATAAGATGCTTTACATCCATGATTTTCTTTTTAATTTTAATACTGCGCAGCTTTCATTTCTGCTTTGGTACCTCCTGATTGAAACAGTCTCTTTTTTGTGATTCAACAGTTCTTTCCTTTCTGGGGTAACCCCTGGCTTATTGTTTAGGTAGAGTTTACTTGTCTTTTTAGGAAGAAATAAATCCTCACAGAACTGTATGTATCTTGTTACCGCAGACGTAGCATCATTAATATCCTGTGAGACGTCTATGATTACATCTATAGTGTGCAGTGCATGCTTGGTGCCACCGTTGACAGAATGTTATACTATATTATCATTCTAGTCATCCTTCTTACTGTGGATGTCCCTTTAGACCTCTTTTACTGGGGCTTGTGACCTGCTAGTGGATCCCTAGCAGGCTCTATCCGTAAAATGTGGGATAGATCTGCATGGATCAAGGCACAAAAAGGGAGACAGTAGCCGGGTTGATGGCGAAGAGACACACAACGGGGATTTTGTGGTTCCCACAACTATCTTCATTCATCAGCATCAGAGGGACACAGCGAAAATTTAGTTAGTTTATGAACTACTTATGAAATTGCAAAATGTATTACATTTAATTTCTAATGAAAGGGATTAGGTTTATATTAATAATCAATTTATTAAACATAAATGTTCTTTTTTAATTATGGTTGTAGTTTGTCCTTTTGCTAGGGGATGCTGCAGCACCCTCTGCATCCCTAGTTCTCGTGGCCATGGTTTTTCTCTCACTATTAACAACTGCTCCGTCTCACCCTCCCCCAAGGTTAAGAGTGTGGGTGTCATCCTTGACAGCACACTATCCTTTCAACCCCATATCAAAAACATAACCCGGTCTGCCTACTTCTACCTATGCAACATCCATCGCCTCCACCCCTCCCTTCCCCTCCCCACACTGCCACCATCCTGGTCCACAGTCTTGTCACTGTCCGTCTGGATTACTGCAACTTTCTCCTCATCGGCCTTGCTCACAAATCCCTCCATAAAATTCAATTGGTCAAGAATTCAGCTGCCCGCATCATAACTCAAAGCCCACCATATCACTCCTGTCCTCCAACGGCTCCACTGGCTGCTGGTCCAATTCCTTATCCAATTCAAAGTCCTCCTGTTTGAATTCAAGACCATCCACAGCCCCCCCCATATTTGTCTGATCAGACATGAGACATGAGATCACCCTATCTCTAAGGGAGACGCCAGCCACCCTCCTGAGGAAACCCATTTCAGCCGCTTGTACCCTGGATCTCGTTCTTTCGGTCATGACCCAGCCTTCATGACCATAGGTGAGGGTAGGAACGAAAATTGCCCAGTAGATCGAGAGCTTTGCCTTCTGGCTCAGCTCCCTTTTCGTCACAACGGTGCGATAAACAGAATGTAATACCGCACCAGCTGCTCCAACCAATCTCACGCTCCATGGTCCCCTCACACCGCGAACAAGACCCCAAGGTACTTAAACTCCTTCATTTGGGGTAAGGACTCACTCCCTACCTGAAGAAAGCACTCCATCGGTTTCCTGCTGAGAACCATGGCCTCAGATTTAAAGGTGCTGATCCTCATCCCAGCCGCTTCACACTCGAACCGATCCAATGAGTGCTGAAGGTCACAGACCGATGACGCCATCAGGACCACATCATCTGCAAAAAGCAGCGATGAGATCCCGAGCCCACCGAACTGCAACCCTTCCCCGCCCCGACTACGCCTCTATATACTGTCCATAAATATTACAAACAGGATTGGTGACAAAGCGCAGCCCTGGCGGAGGCCAACCCTCACCTGGAACGAGTCCGACTTACTGCCGAGAACCCGGACACAGCTCTCGCTTTGGTCATACAGAGATTGGATGGCCCTGAGAAGGGAGCCCCTCACCCCATACTCCTGCAGCACCTCCCATAATTTCTCCCGGGGGACCCGGTCATACGCCTTCTCCAGATCCACAAAACACATACAGACTGGTTGGGCATACTCCCAGGCCACCTCCAAGATCCTTGCGAAAGTGAAGATCTGATCCGTTGTTCCACGGCCAGGACGGAATCCGCATTGTTCCTCTTCAATCCAAGGTTTGACTATCGGCCGAACCGTCCTTTTCAGCACCTTGGAGTAGACTTTACCAGGGAGGCTGAGAAGTGTGATACCCCTGTAATTGGCACACACCCTCTGGTCCCCCTTTTTGAAGAGGGGAACCACCACCCCGGTCTGCCACTCCTTAGGCACCTTCCCAGACTCCCACGCAATGTTGAAGAGGCGTGTCAACCAAGACATCCCCTCCATGTCCAGAGCTTTCAGCATTTCTGGACGGATCTCATCAATCCCTGGGGCTTTGCCGCTGTGGAGTTGTTTGACTACCTCAGCGACTTCCACCAGGGAAATTGACGACAATCCCCCATCATCCTCCAGCTCTGCCTCTACCACAGAGGGCGTGCCAGCTGGATTTAGGAGTTCCTCAAAGTGCTCCTTCCACCGCTCTATTACCTCCCCAGTTGAGGTCAACAACGTCCCATCCTTACTGTATACAGCTTGGATGATTCCTCGCTTCCCCCTCCTGAGGTGGCGAACTGTTTTCCAGAAGCACCTTGGTGCCGACCGAAAGTCCTTCTCCATGTCTTCTCCAAACTTCTGCCACACCCGCTGCTTTGCCTCTGTCACGGCAGAGGCTGCAGCCCTTCGGGCCCGTCAGTCCCTTGCAACTGCCTCCGGAGTCCTCCAGGATAACATATCTCGGAAGGACTCCTTCTTCAGTCGGACGGCTTCCCTGACCATCGGTGTCCACCAGGGTGTTCGTGGGTTACCGCCCCTTGAGGCACCTAAGACCCTAAGACCACAGCTCGCAGACGCAGCTTCAGCAATGGAAACTTTGAACATTGTCCACTCACGTTCAATGCCCCCAGCCTCCACAGGGATGCACGAAAAGCTCCGCCGGAGGTGTGAGTTGAAAGTCCGTCGGACAGGGGCCTCCTCCAGACGTTCCCAATTTACCCGCACTACTCGTTTGGGCTTACCAGGTCTTTCCAGAGTCATCCACCATCCCCTGACCCAGCTCACCACCAGATGGTGATCAGTTGACAGCTCTGCCCCTCTCTTCAACCGAGTGTCTAAAACATACGGCCTCAGATCAGATGAGACGATTATAAAATCGATCATTGATCTTTGGCCTAGGGTGCTCTGGTACCAAGTACACTTACGAGCATCCCTACGCCCGCCCGGCGCCTCACACCCTGAGCAACTCCGGAGTAGGACAGAGTCCAACCCCTATCCAGGAGTACGGTTCCAGAACCGAGACTGTGCGTAGAGGTAAGCCCCACCAGATCTAACTGGTAGCGCTCCACCTCCCGCACAAGTTCCGGCTCCTTCCCCCACAGAGAGGTGACGTTCCACGTCCCCAGAGCCAGCCTCTGCCGCCCGGGTCTGGTCCGTCGAGGTCCCTGACCTTCGCCGCCACCCATGTGGCTGCGCACCCGACCGACCGGGCTCCGTGGCAAACCCGGCCACCAGGCGCTCGCTGACGAGCCCTCCGTCTGGGCTTGGCTCCAGACGAGGGCCCCGGGCCTCCTCCGGGCAGGGTCACTCCCTCTCTACCTCCCTTTGTCATAGGGTTTTTGAACCATTCTTTGTCTGGCCCCTCACCTGAGACCACTTTGCCATGGGAGACCCTACCAGGAGCACACAGCTGCAGACAACACAGCCCTCAAACGCAAAAAAGTGTGAAATAACTCTTAAATAGGTAGAGATAGAGATTCCTCAATGTTGCCACCCTTTGCTTTTTTGATAGTGTTGGAGCTAAATCCTGCTCCATTTGCTGCCAACCCTTGGTGTTCTCTCACTTCATGAGGTAGTCACCTGAAATAGTTTTCACTTCACTGGTGGGCCTTGTCAGGGTTAATTAGTGGAATTTCCTGCCCTGTTAATGGGGTGGTGACCATCAATTGTGTTGTGCAGAAGTCAGGTTGATACACAGCCGATAGTGTTGGAGCTAAATCCTGCTCCGGTCTCAGGGTTTAGTCAGTTAGTAGTCAGAATCTCAGATGTTGATGTGTGAATCCTTTTTATTACATAGGATATCCTGAGACAAAGTTACCTGGATCAAGCTATCACAGCTCTCCCCTTCCTTTGTCTGGCTCTTCGGCTCTTGCACCCCTGGTCTTATCCACTAAGGGTGGGGTCTCTAGGCCACAGTGATGTGTTTGTATGCTTATTTCGTTATCTTTTCAGTTGGAATGTGACTGAAAGTTTATGACCCTTTCAGGACTTGCAGAGCAAAAGATCAGTTGGGCTGTAAAAGAGGGACTGGAACCAGATTCAGGAAGCGTCCCTAACAATCAATTCTGCTTCTGTCATATTTAGGAGAGGCTGGATTATAACAGAATGTACCAGAACATCTTATGTTATAGAACAGAGTATTGCAAAACAACTTAATGCATGAACAACAAACTTAATGCATGACCAACATGTCTTCATTTATGTTGAAATAATGCTTTTGCCTTTTACCTCAAATGTATAAGTTATATAAATATAACATTTTACATTCCAACAATAGCCCTATTGAACAACTGTTAGAATTCATATTATGGTAAGAACCAATCAGCTAAGTAAAGAGAAACAAGTAGCCATCATTACTTTAAGAAAAGTCGGTCTGGAATATTGCGAAAACTTTGACTTTGCTGGGGATGACTGGCGCGGGGAGGCTTGGACCCCGTTGTAACTGCGTGCAATTCTACTTTATTTTGTACTTGAAATGTAAATAAGGTATCAGAATGGATAGAAAGCCTCAAAGTCGAACTTGTTAATTTAAAAAAAAACATGATTGGGCAGGATCCCGCAACAGAGGTCCAGGGTAATCCCCAAATACTATTATCAGAGTCTAAACATACTAGTGTCATTGCTATCCCTAACGCGAAAAAGAGTATGAAGCAATTATGAGATTTATGTAAATGATTCATTCCAGTGTTCACTTACTGTAACACATGTTCAGTGTGATTTTAATGATAGTTTGGAATCAAGGAGACGGGTATGGCTGCAGCCTGGAGCGTCCCATGTCATCCGTCCCGTCTCATGCGGTCCCGTCTCATGCGGAGGTGTGTCCAACGGCAAATTCAGAGGGTCAAAAACACAGAATCGCGATTAATTTTCCAGACGGGTAAATTTGTTGCAATCAATTGAAAAACGTTAGTAACTGTTAAAGTAACAATTTTGCCATACATTTAGTTGGCTGATTTCTGAATGTTATGGTTGTGCTGTTCTATATTAACATTGCTACATCCGATGAAACCTGCATTAGCGACGCATTTCTGCCAACTAATGGCAGGATCTCCTGAGGAGGGATAACAAGGATCTGATTCTGCACACAACAAAAACAAGAATGCAAAAAATAAACATGTTACACTCTATCCAAGACTCTTTTTAATTTTATATTCATAATTGTTTTTACACTTCACTGGGACATGCAAATACAACTGCTCATCAGCATGGCGAGAGCCTTGGCTGTCCGTCTCTGAGACCCGGGGCAGAATGCTGTCGGGTCTCTGGGACCCGGGGCAGAACGCGGTTGTATTTTTCTACTACCGCGGCATCAGCCTGTCTCTGGGACCCGTCCTGTATTTGACTGCGTATCTCTGCTGCCACGGTCTTGGGCCAGAATGCGATTGTATTGTTTTTCCACTTCCGCGCCAGCGGTTCTATTGTATTTTGTGTTGTATTGTATGAAAGGGGAAAAAAAAATTCAAAACAAAACCAAATGCTTGACCTCTGTCGGGAGAGAAATTCCTTCTATAGCTGTAACTTGGATCCAAGTTGCAGTGAGCTTTTACTTTGAAAAGTAAGAGAGATTGTATTTTAATCCAGATGCGATCTTTTATTTTGAAAAGTAGAAACTCGGGGATGGCAGAAGGATTTTTTTACTTTGCCTATAATCTGCATTTATTTTATAGACGAACATACGTATATTTTAGGTGTTTTTTTTCATCAGTATGATAGTCTGCATTTATCTTGTAGACATATTTTTTACAAGTATTTTATTCATTTGTATGATTGCCGTTACTGTTTAGTCAAAAACAAAAAAAATATATTAAAAGTATTTTATTAATTAGCATGATAGTTGACGCAGGCTTATTTTATTCCAGACAATAGTCTGCATTTATCTTGTCAACACAACCATAACATTCAGAAATCAGTAAACTATGTGTATGGCAAAAATGTAACTTTAACAGTTTTTAACGTTTTTCAATTGATTGCAACAAACGTGGTCACAAATTTACCAGACTCCGTCTGAAATGATTCGCAATTTTGTATTTTTGACCCTCTGAATTTACCGTTGGACACACCTCCACATGAGACGAGACCTCATGAGACTGGACGGATGACATGGGACGCTCCAGGATGCAGCCCACTCTTGGAATCAAGCCTGGAATCTAGGCTTCTAGGAATCTAGGCTAGGCAATCACTGCAAAGGGTAAGCCTAAATTTCATTGACTTTGTGTTGACTAATGCCATCTTAATTGGGCTGGTTTGCAATATCTGATAATGGATGTAGGTAATCTAGACCAGGTTGCTACTGTTTATTGTTTAATGAGGGCACATTTCTTAGGCCTGAAGTTTGTGATGACGAAACAACTTCTCCCTCCAACTTGTGAAATTATGGGTTAGATGACAATACTGTTGTGGCGTGGTCCTTGCTACTGAATACAACATCTTCTGGCAAGGTGGCCCAAAAAATGCATGCACATTCCTGATAGAATAATTTGTCAAGTGAAGCAAATATGTCCAATGTACTTGTGCAGTGTTTTAGCATACCTTCGAACTGGATGGATCTCTTACTCAAACTTGACTTTCTGGATCGCATTTCATACATTCATTCACACTAGCAACAGCAACATACCCCTCACCAATTCCACTCCTCACCACTGATTAAATATTCCATATTCTGCTTCTTTAGCAACATTCCTACTTTCTTAACTGTCCACAAGATGCCCGGATACGTTTTCGGCAGCGTTCCTCATTTATTTGCTGAGCTGTTCAGACTTCCCTTATCTGTCACTTATTTCTTTTTTTTATGTTTTTTTTATTGAAAACTAATATACCAATACACATCAACAGAAAAGGTACAGGTTCCAGTTTTAGTTTTTTGTTCATAGCCTATGATATCCAATCATATCATATCTCCCCTTTTCCAGTGTAACAAAATACATCTACGGGCAATAAGTGACACAAAAGCAATAACATCTAAGTGTTTATCGGAGAGATTGGCCAATACAGGAGGCCCCCAAAGAGGGCTGTAGTCAAGGGTGATGTTTAGAGCTTTACTTAATATATTGAAAAAATAGGACCACAACTCACCAATTTGGTACAAAGGAGAAATGTATGGGTATGATCAGCTGGCGATAAACTGCATTGGTCCCAAAGCTCTTCTTGCAGTATCTTCACAGGAATTAACTTTCATTCATTTCTGTCACATCTCCAGCATCAGATTCACTGCATTCACTCAGAAGGAATCACTGCACATGGGAAGACATTTTGGACATGTTTAGAGGCTATAAACAAGTTTAAAACTTGCCCTGTTTAAGCCTGTTGGGTGCTAACTCTAGCAGTAGGATAACTCGGTGTAGACAGCACCGATTGGTTAGATTTTCTCTCTACTGACAGACCTCCACATTTACTCATTCTCATATCTCAACAGAGGAGAAACAGGGGCAAGAAAAGAAAACCACCCCTGACTGTTGCCCCTAGAACAAAATACTATATTGGGGATATCTTACCTGCAGCAGGTTCAACAGAAGAGACAAAAAATAAAAAGTAGTAATATACAAAGTATATGACAAATGGTAGTAATGACAAATAAGATGAGATTATGCCCACACCTTCATCAGTTGTGAAAGTGAATCTGATAGCACAGTTCAGTTCAGGGTGTCAAAGCAATGATCCATGCCGTTAATGGTGATATGAAGGCAGGTGGGGTAAATCGTCCTGAACAGTACACCTTTACGTTAGAGCAGGGACTTCACCCTGTTGAAAGCCACTGCAGCGCTGATATCCTCGTACGACTTAATGATGTGATCCCGATACTCAATTTTGCGGTGCTCCCTTGCCCACAGCAACAGTTTCTCTTTTTTGATGTAGTGGTGAACGTACACTATGACAGGGCGGGATCCCTGGCGGGGCTTCCAGTAAGTATTCCAGTAACTGCCTCGGATTTTTGCGATTCCCTCGAGGAGACCAACCACACCTAAGTTCCAACGCTTAGAACGGCAGATCAGGTCCTCCACTGAGGCTCGGAGCCTGCTGTTGTCATCTATCATGGTGGTCAGATTCAACCGTAGTTCCACCACTTCTTACTCCATGCTGGTGATGTTATCCGAGTGAGTCGAGAGCCGTTTCTATCTCGAAGACAGTAGAAGTATGTTTGGCCCCCGTGGTAGTGATAACTTCAAGAGAGGGTGTCAGCTCGGCAGCCGTGCTTTGCCAGGATTTTTCAAGCTCAATGATAAGCGTCTCCAAAGCTAGAAAGAGGGAGAAGTCGCCACCTTGCTAGTCTCAGCTGCAGCAGCGAAAGTGAGTGATGGCCAAATGAAGCTTTGTAAACCAGTGTCTTTATTTTCTGCCCACTTGATGGCACTCTCTGTTCAACAAAGTGTTGAGAATTCAATGAATTGCAATGCCTTTAGGCCTTTGTCTTAAAACCAAGAGCGCCATCTAGTGGGCTCAAAAAATAAAGACACTGGTTCACAAAGCTTTGTTTGGCCATCAATACCGATTGGCTTGACTTACTCATATTAGTAGATAAATAAAAAAATAAGACACAAAAAAGTTGAAAGTAGTAGATGCACAAAGGAAGAATTACTGAAATTATATAGGAGGCAGCCACCACATGTCTTTTCCACAAGATAGTTCAACCGGAAGTTCACTTATTTCTAATAACTCAGATCCTTTGTTCCTATGCCAGTTTATCCTAGATGTGTTTTGTTGTTTATCATTGTGTGTCTCCTTTTTGTTGTTGGGGGGCCAGTCCAGGTGCACAGTTCTAAGATGCTACATGTACAAATAAAAAGTATGGTTATTATATACGGTATGATGTGCAGTGTCATACCCAAAGCTTTTGGTTGACTTTTTATCTAAAAAACAGATATATAAAAATATAGTGTACCTGTATAAGTTCTGGCCTCCATGACAACAGAACAAATCATATCACCAGCTTTGGGTCCCTAAAAGCATGGAGTACCTACTGTTCCCCAGTCAGTGCTCCTGTCTACAGGCCTCCAGAGATTCATGAAGTTGTTCACATGTTCGTTGATCTTGGTAAAAAGTTTTAATGAGATCTTTGGAGGGCAAAGAAATCTGATAAAAACAGTTAACAAAGCCAAACAGTTCACTTTCTGAATTCTGAAAGTCATCACACACTAAGTTCAGGTAACTATGAATTAAACCTTCCTTAACAGGTTGTATGAAATTGTTTTTTAATTTATGTATGCCTGTTACATTATCTGCCTGGTTTATACACTAACAGAGATTTCTTTTTAAATGATATGATATGGATAGTGAATTAAATGTAACATATATAACTCTTGGTGGGCATGTTGAAGTGGACAAATATAGATATGTTTATTTTTTGATCATGTTCACAGTATATATTCTAATAATCTGCAGTAATTCTATTATTGTGGACCTTATCTGGTTTCACCAAAACCTCCATGAGCCTATGTATATTTTCATTGCAGCTTTGTTACTGAACTCTCTTCTTTTCAGCACTAATATCTACCCAAAACTTTTGATTGACTTTTTATCTGAGAAACAGACCATATCTTATTCAGCCTGTCTCTTTCAGTGTTTTCTATATTACTCTTTAAATGGTTCAGAATTGTTACTGTTGGCAGCCATGTCGTATGACAGATATGTGTCTGTATGTAAACCTCTGCAATATCACACTATCATGAAGAAAGAAACTGTCTGTATCTTTCTGGGTGTAGCTTGGTTTGTGCCTGCTTGTCAGATTGCAGTTCCAGTAGCACTTAGTGTTAATACTAAACTCTGTCATTTTACTTTGAAAGGAATCTTTTGCAATAACTCAATTTACAAACTTCACTGTGTGAGCTCAATAGGACTCTCTGTTTACGGTGTGATTGTTTTGTTGAATGTTACACTTCTCCCTGTGCTTTTCATAATCTTTACATACTTAAAGATATTCATAGTTACATACCACAGTCGTAAAGAAGAGAGGATCAAAGCTGCACAGACCTGTATACCTCATCTGTTGGTTTTAATCAGCTTTTCTTGTTTTATTACCTATGATGTCATTATAGTTAAACTAGAATCTGAGTTTCCGAAAACTATACGTTTAATAATGACTTTACAATCGATTTTTTATCATCCTCTCTTAAATCCAATCATTTACGGACTAAAAATGAAAGAAATTTATAAACACATCAAGAGGTTGTTCTGTCAAAGAAAACAGAACTAATGTATCAACAAATGATCTGTTCTGTCTTCTGTAATAATAATGTAGACAGGAGGTTTCTATGATTATTGGAAAATATTTCATCCAGAAGAATTAAAAAAAAAATTCATAGTTGCTATACAAAAATGGGCATCATCTTTACCAATTGTAATAATCACTTTCCGCATGAATTAAAAAGTCAAACAACAAATTGTATTCTTTATGATAAGGTTTAATAAAATAACAAAACATTAAAAGTTTCAGATATGCCAATCGCTTTTATGCCAAAGTCACAGCTGCAAACTACGTCGGACGTGTAACATTTCCTTAACACATACAAATTAAATGTCATGACATTAAAGGCGTGGAGCACCATGTTATGAATATGATACCCAGACACTGTTCAAGAGGTTATCCACTCAGCTGTTATTTTCATGTTTTTCCCCCTTTCTTTTAACAATGACTATTTAATACTTGTAAAAACCATATAATTCAGACACCTGTGACACCAAATTTGTTTTGGCCCCAGAGAAAAAGAATGAAATGATTCAAAGGTCAATTTAGTGGATGTCCACAGTGCTGCATGGCAAATGAGGATACTTGGAAGTTGAATTAGTTTTCCAGTTCAGAAAAGTGTCAGTGCCCCTTGATCATCATTATTAAAACTCTAAATGTTGAGTTAATGTGATTTTCAATGGAGATGGTTTGCCCCAACTCCTATACTCTGTACACCACTTGCACGCTTCCAAGCCGGAAGTCTTACTCATGTGCACGGTGTCAGACGGGTGCGTGAATCGTTATCTCATTGATAACCCCAACGCACGCAGAGGTGTGAGGGCCCGCTTGCAGCTTTAAAGGAGCCCTGCCACACAAAAACGTTTTTTCTTGCATTTTGTGAAATCTGTGAGGACCATATGTGTGTATGTGTTATGTTGTGAATGTCAAAATTAACTGCTACCTCCTCTGTCAGCTCTAGCCACTGTGGTGGGAGTTTCTGTACATACAAATCAAACTGTCTTTTGTTTTATTGTCCTTTAAGCAGAAACAACCCTTTCACATGACATAAAGGTGCAAATGTGGAAGAGTTATAAATATAATAGCTAGTTTAACCACACCACTATAGAGCGCAGAAAAAGAGCTCTCGAAACACACACAGAATAATGTCCTTTAGCATCCTTTATACACAAAAAGAGCAGATCTCAAAGAGGAACACCCAAAAGGTCACTGATACGTTGAAACTTAGAACAGGAAACACCTAAGTAAGCTTGTGTTTTATTATCTATGATGTTGTTCCAGTTAAACTGGAGATTCCAAAAACTATACATTTAATAATGACTATACAAGTGTTTTTGTATCCTCTCTTGAATTCAATCATATACATATACATTGTGTGATAATAATTTAGAGATAAGGTTTCTGTAATTATTGGAAATCCTTAAGAACTTAAAAAAATGTTCATAGTTGCTAGTAGAAAACGAAACTAATGTACAGTCCTTTCTTCTGTAATAGTAATGTAGATATTTGGTTTCTATGATTCTTGGAAGAGGTTTAATCCAAAAGAAATAAAATGTGTTAATGACTACTACACAATAAAAGGTGTCATCAGCTTCAACATTCTGTTTGTTTAAAATAAATGTTGGCAAAAAATAGAATTCCATTACCAGAAATGCAATTCTTTTTAACTTAACTTTTTGCATAAAGGTGTGTTATTGTTGCTTGAAGATCAATTTTCAACCCCCCCCTGCCAACAGTAACCCCATCCATCTGAGGGCATCAGTGTTCATGACAACAAACACTCGTTCAGATATAATAATTATTTAATAATTTATACTTTATTACAGTTAATTACAACTTAGTTTCTGCTGTTGTTAGAACACACTACTACACACAGGCTCAGGTCTTCATGCACAAGTGAAGATATTCACTTTGTTATATAACTGTGAAGTCAAATTCACACGTTGGGCTCATGTCTGAATAATATGGGGCGCCGTTTGTAAAGCGGCTCACGCTGAAAATATCAGCAACATTTTGTCACATTTAGCTTTAAATAATGTTTAAAAAACTGGTCTGAAATTTTGAGGGTCACTTTCTTGCACATTTACAACAATATTTGTCAACTTGGAAATATTTTAAATAGTTAAATCCAAATATTAAATATTACACCTAAATGTTAAATCTTAAATCTAAATGCTAAATCTAAATCTAAATGTTAAATCTAAATCTAAATGTTAAATCTAAATCTAAATGTTAAATCTAAATCTAAATATTAAATCTAAATCTAAATGTTAAATCTAAATCTAAATATTAAATCTAAATGTTAAATCTAAATCTAAATCTAAATGTTGAATCTAAATATTAAATCTAAATCTAAATGTTAAATCTAAATCTAAATGTTAAATCTAAATATTAAATCTAAATCTAAATGTTAAATCTAAATATTAAATCTAAATGTTAAATCTAAATCTAAATGTTAAATCTAAATCTAAATGTTAAATCTAAATCTAAATGTTAAATCTAAATCTAAATGTTTCGAGTGAAACTAAATATTTAGCTAATATGCAAATGAAATGTCGGTAACCGGAAGTAACCAAATAAAAGCTCGAGGAGGTCAGTGTATGTTTATATTGTCAAATAACAAATAAAAATCATCTCATCAGTGGATATGGACACTTGTACTTGGATAAACGTGATAATAACTACCTAAAATAATAAACACAGTTGGAGAAACTGTATTTGAAGAGTACTTTGAGTTTTTAGTATCACTTTTATGAATGGTGCCGGATTTATGACCTGTAACCACTATAGCCAGCCACCAGGGGGCTCACTTTGACTGGTCTGTCACGTTCGCTTGCATTATGGTCAGCAAGAGCCTATCTATCCCCGCCCGCCCCCGATAAGGCACGGTACTGTCGGCCATGGTCACACTGCGAAATGTCCAACGAACCAGCGTTAGCCGTGGCTGTACTTATTCAACAGCGACAACAACAGCCTCAGGGCCGCCGCAGGCCACCTCGGTTAGTCCATCCATCCATCCATCCATCCATCCATCTTCATCCGCTTATCCGGAGTCGGGTCGCGGGGGCAGCAGCTCCAGTAGGGGACCCCAAACTTCCCTTTCCCGAGCCACATCAACCAGCTCCGACTGGGGGATCCCGAGGCGTTCCCAGGCCAGGTTGGATATATAATCTCTCCACCTAGTCCTGGGTCTTCCCCGAGGCCTCCTCCCAGCTGGACGTGCCTGGTACACCTCCCTAGGGAGGCGCCCAGGAGGCATCCTTACCAGATGCCCGAACCACCTCAACTGGCTCCTTTCGACGCGAAGGAGCAGCGGCTCTACTTCGAGCTCCTCTCGGATGACTGAGCTTCTCACCCTATCTCGGTTAGTATGTTTTCCAAAACACGTAGCTAGCATTGGATTGTTGTCAAGGTAGTAGTAAATCTCTACTATGCTAGCTACGTGTTTTGGAAAACATACTAACCGAGGTGGCCTGCGGCGGCCTTGAGGCTGTTGCTGTCGCTGTTGATTAAGTTTGTAGAGCCACTCTGCCGATGTTCTCGGCTAACGCTGATTCGTTGGACATTTTGCAGAGTGACCATGGCCGACAGTACCGTGCCTTGTCGGGGGATAGATCATAGACCGTATATTATTAATATTAACGGTCTATGGGAAAGATAGGCTCTTGCTGACCTGCAAGCGAACGTGACAGACCAGTCAAAGTGAGCCCCCTGGTGGCTGGCTATAGTGGTTACAGGTCATAAGTCCCATTCATAAAAAGTGACACTAAAAACTCAAAGTACACTTCAAATACAGTTTCTCCAACTGTGTTTATTATTTTAGGTAGTTATTATCACGTTTATCCAAGTACAAGTGTCCATATCCACTGATGAGATGATTTTTATTCGTTATTTGACAAAATATACATACACTGACCTCCTCGAGCTTTTATTTTGTTACTTCCGGTTACCGGCATTTCATTTGCATATTAGCTAAATATTTAGTTTCACTCAAAACATTTAGATTTAGATTTAACATTTAGATTTAGATTTAACATTTAGATTTAGATTTAAAATTTAGATTTAATATTTAGATTTAACATTTAGACTTAGATTTAGATTTAATATTTAGATTTAACATTTAATTTAGATTTAGATTTAACATTTAGATTTAGATTTAATATTTAGATTTAACATTTAGATTTAGATTTAGATTTAACATTTAGATTTAGATTTAACATTTAGATTTAGCATTTAGCATTTAGATTTAGATTTAGCATTTAGATTTAAGATTTAACATTTAGGTGTAATATTTAATATATGGATTTAACTATTTAAAATATTTCCAAGTTGACAAATATTGTTGTAAATGTGCAAGAAAGTGACCCTCAAAATTTCAGACCAGTTTTTTAAACATTATTTAAAGCTAAATGTGACAAAATGTTGCTGATATTTTCAGCGTGAGCCGCTTTACAAACGGCGCCCCATAGAATAAACTCCTGAGACGCTTTCATGAAAAAGTCATGACAGCAAACTACGTTGCACCTGTAACATTTTCTCTTTTTTAGATTATTTTTTGGGCATTTTAGGCCCTTTTTTCATAGGACAGCAGAAGACATGAAAAGGGAGAGAGAGGGGGAATGACATGCAGCAATTGGCCGCAGGTCGGCATCAAACCCACGGCCCCTTCGTCGAGGAACATACCCTATGAATGGGCATGTGCTCCACCAGTAGAGCTACCCAGGCACTCCCTTCAATATTTTCTTAACATTTCTGGATTAAATGCCATTAAATATACCATTATATATGCATAAGTAATAAAGGACAATCAGTGCGAGCCATGGTTACAGAGCAAGCACCTCCAATTTATCAGAACACAAAAATAGCACCACTTACAGAATTGTAATGACTATGACAGTATTTAGCAGACTATGATAACTATGAAGCTATTAGCAGAATCAATGAAAATGTTGTAATTAACCAAAAATGATGACTATGTAGCAATTGTCACAACACAAAGAAAAAATAGCAAGTGGTGTATAAAGATGAATACGAGAGAATATGAAAATACTATTGACATGAACATCTTATCAGAATGCAATGAATATGAGCAATTGTCACAAATCAGTACATATGTAACAATTATGAATATTGCAGCAGTTAATAGGATAAAATGGATATGATGCCACCTATGAATATGGATATGACCAATGCAGAATACATGACTATGTAGACTACATATTAAATATTGCTGGCAAAGATCTTATGAATATTATGATCTGGATGACTTGAATGAATTGCCAAGTTTGACCAGAAATACCAGATTTATCAAGCATACAGAAAATGGACCCATGAATGCACGACTCAAAACATCAAAACTACAATAGTTTATTTAATAATCAAATAAACTCTGCAACAGTGGCCAGTAACGGCAGGCAAAGGGAAATCTATGAAACAGGCAAGGGTCAAAATCCAAGGGAATCAAAAAACTCAGGCAAACAGGAACACGGGGAAAAACGCTCAAAAAAAGGACGCATGGGAAACAGACAGTCTCGCACTGGGGAAAGGGGAAGACAGAACTTAAAAACACAAGGCAGGCGAGACAATGAGACACAGGTGCAACACATTAGGGTGGGGACAGGTAATCATACAGGCTGGAAAAATTTACAACAGGAAGTAAACAACACACCACAAGGAAGAACAGATATCTACAAAATCAAACAGGAAATGGAAAACAAACAGGAAACCATTAATCTAACTCAAAAAAATAACAACGTATAACGTACCCCTCCCTTAAAGGCTGGCATCAGACGGCCCAGGGTCTTCAGGATGTAACTGGTGGAATTCCCTAATGAGTTCAGGGTCAAGGAGATTGCTGGCCGACACCACAGACCTTTCTTCTGGTACATACCCCTCCCAGTCCACAAGGTATTGATGATCCCTTTCCCGTCTTCTGATGGCCAAAAGTCTCTGGACTGTATAGTCGGTGCCTCCATCAATGATACGCGGAAATGGGTAGACAGCCGAATCTTCAAAGGTTGGAGCCTTGGACCTCCGGTGATCTGCAGACTTCTTATACTGAGAAGACTTGCGGAGCAAGACTTGAAGTTGCCCTGGTCCACGTCCATTGACAACGCCAAACTAACATCTTGGCAGAAGGCACTCCCACCTCCTGCTGAAGAGATGTATGAGATCATTACTCATGGGGGTTTCCAATTTCAGGCTTCAGGGTTGTGATATAAGGCAAGCCAGCTTTACTGAACTATATATACACTACCTATTATTAATACGGAGTTTAACTTTTTCACTGTCCATTTTTCTATGTCTAATCACACCAATTTGTCCCAAAACCTCCCAGTTAACCCTCGTGTTGTCCTCGGGTCAAATTTGATCCGTTTTCAGTTTTTTTATCACAAAAAATGGGCCTTCGAAATAAGCGCTGAAAATGTCAACATTAGAAATATCAAATAACTTTGGAAAAAACATCAAAAAGCACCCACAACATTAAAAAAAGTGACAAAAAATGTCTGAAAAAGCCATAATAGTGTTAAAAGAAAAGACAACACAAGGGTTAAGATAATGAATGCCATTAAGATTTTCCATCTAAACATTTACAATAATACCCCTAAAGAACCAACCAGGCCTGCCTTATTGCATGATTCAAATTTCCTTTAACACATGCCATTTTAAGCATTTAGCTTGCTACAGGGATTTTGGAAAAGGCAACACAAAAGAGTGTGATGTGGAAGGAAGGAGGACCCAAAAGCAGAGGAGTAGCAGGCCGGAGGGAGCTTAAAAAAAAGACCTTTATTTTAACAGTCCAACAAAACACAGGGAACAAGAGGCGAAATCCAAAAATCCAAAAACAGGCACAGGGGAAGGTGATACTAAAACAGGGAAAACTACACAGGGGAAAACTCACAAGGGATAACACTGAAACAACTCACAGGGAAAATCAGGAACAATACAGGAACGTAGAAACGTCCACGTTAACGAGACATAAGGACCTGACTAGGGACAAAGGGAACACGGGTTAAAACAAGACAAGACAACAAGACAAGAGAGGGCACAAGGGAAGACACGAGGACAAGGAAACAAGCGGAGACAAGATGAACGAGAGGAAGAGAGAAGAGACAAGGCGAGAGGGGAGAAGAGTAAGGGGCGCAAGGAAGGATGGCACGAAGAAAGGGCAAGAGGGAAGACACAAAGACAGGACACAAGGAAAAGGGCGAGAGGAGACAAGAGAGTAGACGAGGAAAGGGCACAAGGAAAGAGGGCACGAGGGAAGACCCAGGTAGGCTAGAAAGAGACTGGAGATAGTTAGCAAGCGAGGGATTGGAAGAGAGGAAACAAGGGAGGTACAGAGCGTTAGAGACAGAGCGAGACGGCAGAAGGAAAGAGAGATTGTGTGAAAGAGACACAGAGAGAGCGAGAGGGACGCAGAGAGACACAGAGAGCAAGACAGACAGAGAGAAGGAGAGAGACAGAGAGTTAGAGACACAGAGAGGGAGACACAGGGACAGAAGAGGGACACAAGAAAGGGAATTAGGAGTTGCAAGGGAACGCACAAGGGGGACCACCAAAAGGCGCACGAGGGAGCCCATGATGGGGCGCACGAGTGAGCCCACGGAGAGGCGCACGAGGGAGCCCGCGAAGGGGCGCACAAGGGAGACTGCAAAGGGGCGCACGAGGGAGGACACGAAAAAACAACCGAGAGTTGGGACAAGAGGGAGAACCGGGAACAGAGGGCCCGTGGGGCATGACCGACTCAGACGGGATTGGCTGGAACGCGGACGGGACAGGCGTAGGGATAGACCAGCTAGGCTTAGACACAGACGGGACGGGTTCAGACGGGACAGACGTGGGGACCAATGGGACAGGCTTGGATGGAACCAACACAGGGACAGGAAGGAAGACAGGGACAGAGATGGTGACAGGGACGGTGACAGGAACAGAGACAGACACTGGGACAGAAAAAAACACTGGGTGCCAGCCTGGGGTCTGAGACGCAAGACACTGGCGGGGGGTCAGGGGTGCTGGGCACCAGCAGGGAGTCCATGATGCCGGGTGCTGGCAGGGGGTCCGAGGCGCCGGGCGCCAGCAGGGAGACGGGTGGCTCCCGGGGAGGACTGGAGAGGGGTGGCTCACTGGTGGGGATCAGGGAGTTCTGCAGGCTCGCCTCCAGCTGATAGAGCTCTCCAAGTAAGGCTTTCATAACTGGAACCTCGAAGGGCCTGGGCTTGCCCGCCATGGCGTTCCTCATCAGGGAACATATGGTTAGCCGGCGCTCCACATCCGTGGTCCTCCCCAATTCAGTGATGAACCGGCTGAGGGCGTACTCAAGCCGGTCCATTTCTGGTCAGGTCCTTCTGTGATGTGGAAGGAAGGAGGACCCAAAAGCTGAGGAGTAGCAGGCAGGAGGGAGCTTCAAAAATGGGCTTTATTTTAACCCTTGTGTTGTCACGTCTACTACTACAGTGGACTTGGCCCTTCGGGTCTCTGGGACCCGGGCCAGTATTCAATCGTATTCCCCCCACTACCGCGGCCTCGGCCTTTGGGTTTCTGGGACCCGTCCTGCATTCGACTGTATAGCTCTACTGGCGTTGCCTCGGCTTTCGGGACTCTGAGACCCGGGGCAAAATGCGATTGCATTGTTCTTCCACATCCGTGCCATCGTTTCGATTGTATTTCGTGTTGTATTGTATGAAAGAAGGAAATAAAATTAAAACCAAAACCAAAAGCTTGACCTCAGTCTACTTAATATATTCATCACACACACACACACACATCCACAGACACAACACACACAAACACACACACACACACACACACACAGATAGACATATTGACAGTATAACCCTTGTGTTGTCCATCAGGTCCAAGGGACACGTTCAGTTTATTTGACTTTTTGCATTGAAATTCGGGTCCCCGGGACCATGATGGCGGGTACTGGGACCCGTACTGTATTTTAATGTATTTCTCTTCTACCGCCGCCTCAGCCTTCGGGTCTCTGGGACCTTTCCTGCATTCAACTGGATTTCACCTCTACCAAGACAGTGGCATTCGGGTCTCTGAGACCCGGGGCAGAATGCAATTGTGATGTTCTTCTTCCTTGCCATCGGTTAAATTGTGTTTTGTGTTGTATTGTATGAAAATTAAAAGATTAAAAAGAAAACCAAATGCTTGACCTCGGTCAACTAAATATATTAATTACACACACACAACACACACACACACAGACAGACAGACACATTTACAATATAACCCTTGTGTTGTCCATCGTGTCACAGGGACATGTTCATTTTATTTGACTTTTTGCATTGGCATTCGGGTCCCTGGGACCCACGTTGGTTTCAATTCATGTCAGGTCTACTACTACTACGGTGACCTGGACCTTCGGGTCTCTGGGACCCGTGCCAGTATTCAAAAGTATCTTTCCACTACAGAGGCATCGGCCCTCGGGTCCCTGGGACTTGTCTCTGGGACCCGTCCTGCATTCGACTGCGTAACACCGCGGCCTCTGCCTTTGGGTCGATTGAATTTTGTGTTGTGTTGTATGAAAGGGGGAAATAAAATTAAAAAGAAAACCAAATGCTTGACCTCGGTCAACTAAATATATTAATTACACACACACACACACACACACACACACACAGAGACAGACACAGACTACGGTGACCTGGACCTTCGGGTCTTTGGAACCCGTGGCAGTATTCAAAAGTATCTTTCCACTACAGTGGCATCGGCCCTCGGGTCCCTGAGACCCGTCCTGTATTTGAATGTATTTAATTTCTACCGCCGCTTCAGCCTTCGGGTCTCTGGGACCCGTCCTGCATTCAACTGCGTATCTCTACTGCCACGGCCTCTGCCTTTGGGTCGATAGTATTTTGTGTTGTATTGTATGAAAGGGGGAATTAAAATTAAAAAGAAAACCAAATGCTTGAACTCGGTCTACTAAATATATTTATCACACAAACACACACACACACACACACACACACACACAGACATATTTACAGTACAACCCTTGTGTTGTCCATCGGTACACAGGGACACGTTCAGTTTCTTTGACTTTTTGAATTGGCATTCGGGACCCCGGGACCCACGCTTGCTTCATTCCATGTCAAGTATATTACCGGGAACCTGGTCCTTCGGGTCCCGGGGAACCTGGCCAGTATTCTATAGTATTTCACTTCCACCGCGACCTCGTCCTTTGAGTCTCCAGGACCCGGGCCAGTATTCCATGGTATTTCTTTCTCTTCTACTGCGGCATCGGCCTTCGGGTCTCTGGGACCCGTCCTGTATTCAAATGTATTTCACTTCTACCGCGGCCTCGTCCTTTGGGTCTCCAGGACACGCGCCAGTGCTCTATAGTATTTCTTTGTCTTATACCGTGGCATCGGCCTTCGGTTCTCTGACACCCGTCCTGCATTCAACTCTATTTTTCCACTACCGCGGCATTGGCCTTCGGGTCTCTGAACCCGTCCTGCATTCGACTGTATATTTCCACTACCGCAACATTGGCCTTTGGGTCTCTGGAAACCGTCCTGCAATTGACTGTATTTTTCCACTACCGCGGCCACGGCCTTTGGGTCTCTGGGACCCGTACTGCATTTGTCTGTCGCGGCCTCGGCCTTCGTGTCTCTGGGACCCGGGGCAGTGTTCAAAAGTCATTTTCCACTACAGTGGCATCGACCCTTGGGTACATGAGAACCGGGCCAGTTTTCAATCGTATTACCCCCACTACCGCAGCCTTGGTCCTTGGCTCTCCGGGCCCCGTCCTGCATTTGACTCTATAGCTCTACTGGCGCTGCCTTGGCGTTTGGGTCTCTGAGACCAGGGGCAGAATGCGGTTGTATTTCTCTACTCCCGCGGCATCAGTCTTTGGGTCTCTGGGACCCGTTCTGCATTCGACTGTATAGCTCCACTTGTGCTGCCTTGGCTTTCGGGTCTCTGAGACCCGGGGAAGAATGCGGTTGTATTTTTCTACTACCGCGGCATTGGCCTTCGGGTCTCTGGGACCCGTCCTGCATTCGACTGCGTATCTCTACTGCCGCTTCCTCGGCTTTCAGGTCTCTGTGACCCAGGGCAGAATGCAATTGTATTCTCTTCCACTGCGGTGCCATCAGTTCAATTGTTTTTTGCTTTGTATTGTATGAAAGGGGGAAATAAAATTAAAATGAAAACCAAAGGCTTGACCTCAGTCTACTAAATATATTGATCACACACACACACACACACAGACATATTGACAGTATGACCCTTGTGTTGTCCATCAGGTCACAGGGACACGTTCAGATTATGGACCTGGCCCTTCGGGTCTCTGGGACCCGGGCCACAGTATTCAAAAGTATCTTTCCATTACAGTGGCAGCGGCCCTCGGGACCCTGCGACCCGGGCCAGTATTCAATCGTATTCCCCCACTAACACAGCATCTGCCCTCGGGTCCCTGGGACCCATCCTGTATTCAAATGTATTTCACTTCTACCGCCGATTCAGCCTTTGGGTCGAATGTATTTTGTGTTGTATTGTATGAAAGGAGGAAATAACATTGGGGGGTACAAGTTGTTTTTTTTCTGTTATTTTGAAAATGTAAATGATGGAAATAAAATCTAACTTTTGTTGACATATAATACGAATGTCTAATCTGTACTTTGATGCCTTTTGGAGATTTTTCCATCTTTTCTTGGCTTCTTTATGCACATTAATACAATTTTTTACCCGGGCTGCCTAAACTTTTGAACCCCACTGTATACGGTATATATTTGCTCCACCACTAATTCTATTTTCTCTTCAATTTAATTTCAACATCAACAAGCTTGAATTTCTGGCAGATCAAATTTGATTATATATATGCAGCATTCCATCACTCTCCTTCTTGGTCTTCTTGAGTACATAATTCCACATGTGTTCATTCATAGTTTTGATGCCTTCAGTGAGAATCTACAATGTAAAGAGTCATAAAAATAAAGAAAACGCATTGAATGAGAAGGTGGTTCCAAACTTTTGGCCACCCTTTGCTCTTATTATTGCTTTGCACACTCTTGGCATTCTCTTGATGAGCTTCAAGAGGTAGTCACCTGAAATGGTTTCCCAACAGTATTGAAGGAATTCCCAGAGATGCTTAGCACTTGTTGACCTTTTTGCCTTCACTCTGTGGTCCAGCTCTCCCCAAACCATCTTGATTGGGTTCAGGTCCAGTGACTGTGGAGGCGCAGCACTCCATCCCTCTCCTTCTTGGTCAAATAGGTCTTACACAGCCTGGAGGTGTGTTTGGGGTCATTGTACTGTTGAAAAATAAATGATGGTCCAACTAAACGCAAACTGGATTGGTTGTTGCATGTCGCTGCAGGATGTTGTGGTAGCCATGCTGGTTCAGTAAGCTTTTCAATTTTGAATAAATCCCCAACATTGTCACCAGCAATGCACCTCCACACCATCACACCTCCTCCTCCATGCTTCACTGTGTGAACCAGCCATGTAGAATCCATCCGGTCACCATTTCTCTGTCGCACAAAGACACGGCGGTTGGAACCACAGATTTCAAACTTTGACTCATCAGGCCAAAGCCCCACATCAGTTGTGTTGTGCAGAAGTCAGGTTGATACACAGCCGACAGCCTATTGGACAACTGTTATGGCAAGAACCAATCAGCTAAGTAAAGATAAACGAGTGGCCATCATTACATTAAGAAATAAAGGTCAGTCTGTCCAGAAAATTGCGAAAACTTTGAATGTGTCCCCAAGTGCAGTCACAAAAACCATCAAGCGCCACAACAAAATTGGCTCCCATGAGGACCGCCCCAGGAAAGGAAGACCAAGGCTGAATCTCATTTCTCTATCTTACCCCTACTATGGAATTAATAATGCGCGGAATGGAATTGTTGGAATAAAATGTATTCTTATCATGTGTGCTCATAAACATTATATTCACGTAGTGCATTATATTAATCATGTGTGTTCAATTCATTATATTTTGAGCTAAAGAGCAAAAGCATTACACATAGTCTGCTTGGTTTCAATGTGATTATTAGGTTCACTTCTAAATAAGAAGCATGTAGTTCATAAGTTTACTGTGACCTTATAATAGGTTGTTTTGGTACAATGTGTCCAACCATAGCTCTGCCGAGTGTGTCAATTCTGAAAAGCAGGGCCAAGGATGGTTAGGGACACGTCCTGTGTTTGGGTAAAGATCCTCTCCAGTAGCAGTCTGAGACCTGTTATCTATTGTGCAGGCTGAGGTCTGCTAGACAATAACCTTTTGGAGACAAAACACAGCACACAAACATGTTTGTCACTGCGTGACACATAAGATCAAGCAGAAAGGGCTCAAGTTTTAGGCAAACTTGGGGAGAGCTATGGATGCATATTCTCTGTAACTTTGTCTCTGGAATATATATTCTATTGTAATAAACATTCTTTTATCCAACCTACGGACTTGAACCCTTCTTCCTGAAAGAATCTAGAAGGGCAGGATTGAAGCCCAACAATTGGTACTGTATAATTGTAATCATTTGTAATTAATACCTGTTCATGCATTTGTACATTGTTGTTGGTTTTGATACGGGACACTGATGATATGTGAGAGGAGGGGGGAGGGTTACTGGCCAACAGGCATCAGACTGGTCTGGAATATCAGAATAGCTGTTAATTTGTTTGTTTGTAGTCTTGTGTCTTTTTTTTTGTTTTATTCATTTGAGTGCTTTTTTATGTGTGGGACATGTAAGTTCTGGTTCTAACAACAAAGATGGGGCCGCAGATGGACGCTCCATTGTGCTTTTCGTGTTTTTGTTTATTTTGTCTGTTTTCTGCCAACACTCTCTGGTAACATTTACCAGAGATGAGCTCTTAAATATTGGACTTTCAACTCAGCTCTCTATGGGATCCACCGGAGACGCCGGAGGGGGAAGCGCGCCGGCGCGCTTGTTAAACTGAGGCAGCGGGGCTTTCGCACTGCGCTCCCCTCTATCCACCTGGTGAATGTCCGCTTTCTGGCCAACAAAATGGATGAACTGCTGCTCCTCAACCGAACAAACTTGGACTTCTGAAGATCTGCTGCCCTCTGCTTTACCAAATCCTGGCTCACTCCGCGCATCCCGGACAGCGCACTTATCCTCCCGGGATTCAATCTTTACCGGGCGGATTGCGTACTGGAGCTCAGGGGGAAAACAAAGGGAACGAAGGTTGGTGTACAGATGTCACAGTTCTGGAAAAATCATGCAGCCCCCACTTAGAGTCACTATTCATAAACTGCAAACCCTTTTATTCACCTCGGGAGTTTTCCTCGTTCATTCTGGTCGCTGTCTACATCCTACCTCAGGCCTGTGTTAGTGAAGCGTTACTGCACCTGGCCGACCAGATGACTAACGTGGAGAAAAAACATCCTGACTCCCTGCTCATTGTTCTTGGGGACTTCAACAGAGCAAACTTCAGCCACAAACTCCCAAAGTATAGACAGCATATTAAGTGTCCCACCAGGGACACTAATATACTGGACCACTGCTATACTACATTAAAGGACGCCTATCGCTCTGTCCCACGTGCAGCCTTGGGACTCTCTGATCACTGTCTGGTTCATCTTGTCCCGACATACAGGCAGAAACCAAAATCTGTTAAACCTGTTGTAAAGAGGGTGAAAAGATGGACCAACGAGTCAAAGCTGGATTTACAGGCCTGCTTTGACTGTACTGATTGGAGTGTTTTTGAGGTTGCAGCCACTGATCTGGACGAACTAACCTTACTTACATCAGCTTTTGTGAGGACATGTGTGTGCTGACTAAAACCTTCTGCACATATAACAACCAAAAACCCTGGTTCACAGCAAGACTCAGGCAGCTCCGTCAGTCAAAAGAGGAGGCCTTTAGAAGTGGGGACAGAGTCCTGTATACCAGGCCAGTAACACACTGACCAAAGAGATCAAAGCAGCTAAGAAGAGCTATGCTAACAAGCTGGAAAACAGCTTTTCAAATAACGATCCTCGGTCAGTGTGGAGAGGCCTGCAGACACTCACTGACTACAGGAGACCATCCCCCAACACTGCTGGTCCTCAACGACTGGCCGACGAGCTGAACAGCTTTTACTGTAGGTTTGAAAAGACCACAGTCACACCCCTCCCCCACACCAACTCACTAACTCACATTTCAGTCAGTCACCTCCCCCCCTCTGACCCCTCACCTGCACTCACGATCTGTGAAATGGATGTGCACCAGCTCTTCCAGAGGCAGAAGACCAGAAAGGCTCCTGGCCCAGACGGTGTGTCACCATTCTGCCTGAAAATCTGCTGACCAGCTGGCCCCCATCTTCAACAGATCTCTGGAGCTATCTAAAGTTCCCTCCTGCTTCAAACGCTCCACAATCATCCCAGTCCCAAAAAAAACCTCCATCTCTGGACTAAATGACTACAGGCCTATCGCCCTGACATCTGTAGCCATGAAGTCCTTTGAAAGACTGGTGTTGGCCCACCTGAAGGACATCACAGTCCCCTTGCTGGACGCCCTGCAGTTTGCCTACAGGGCTAAAAGGTTGGTGGATGATGCAGTCAACTTGGGACTGCATTACATCCTGCAACACCTCGACTCTCCAGGGGCTTATGCAAGGATCCTGTTCGTGGACTTTAGCTCAGTGTTCAACACCGGCACCAAACTCTCCCAGCTCACTGTGCCAGCCTCCACCTGTCAGTGGGTCACAAACTTCCTGACTGACAGGAGGCAGCAGGTGAGGCTGGGGATATCACATCCAGCCCACGGACTATTAGCATTGGCGCCCCCCAGGGGTGTGTGCTCTCCCCACTGCTATTCTCCCTCTACACCAATGATTGCACCTCAGGAGACCCATCTGTTAAACTCCTGAAGTTCGCTGACGACACAACCATCATCGGCCTCATCCGGGACGGTGATGAGTCGGTCTACAGACGGGAGGTGGATCAGCTTGCTCTCTGGTGCAGTCAGAACAACCTTGAGCTTAACACGCTCAAGACTGTGGAGATGATCGTGGACTTCAAGAAGAGACCCCCCCACTCTTCCCCCCATCACCATACTCAACAGCTCTGTGTCTGCTGTGGAATCCTTCAGGTTTCTGGGATCCACTATATCCCGGGACCTGAAGTGGGAGCCCAACACAGACACCATCATAAAAAAGGCCCAGCAGGACTAAGGAGCTGCTGATCCACTTCTATACAGCCATTGTCCAGTCTGTCCTATGCACGTCCATCACTGTCTGGTTTGGATCTGCCACCAAAAAAGACAAGAGCAGACTACAACGGACAGTTACGACTGCAGAAAAGATCATCGGTGCCTACCTGCCCTCCGTTCATGACTTATACACATCCAGAGTCAGGAAACGTGCAGGAACCATCACTGCAGACCCATCTCACCCCGGTCACAATCTGTTCCAGCTTCTCCCCTCTGGTAGGTGCTACAGAGCACTGTTTGCCAAAACCAACAGATTCAGGAACAGTTTCTACCCACAAGCCATTTCTCTGATGAACAGCTGACTTCTTACCCACAGTGTCAGGTTCAATTCTGGTCAATAACCCAGTAATCACTGTCTCTACAGCACCTGTTTACTGGTTCCACTTATTATTCCACTTATTTAGTATTATTCATTATTCTCATTCTCATATCTCACTTATTATTTACTATTTATTCATCATTCTCATTCTCATTTCTCACTTATTATTCATTATTTACTATTTACTCATCATTCCCATTCTCACATCTCACTTTTTATTTGTTATTTATTCATCATTCTCATTTCCTATTTCAGAACTGTCCATAATGTTCATACTGTTCATATTGTAATATAATAACATAATACTATTTATCCCAGTATCCTTGCACTATACTCCATATTTAAATAATTTTGATTGAACTCTTTGTTCACTCATGCTTGTGTTTCTGTTTAGAGTATGTATATATTGTGTATATATTAGTGTGTATATTTTTGTTTTGGTTGTTTTGTTTGTAAGCACAGTGTGAGCAATGATGCTCCAAAGAAAAATTCTTCATATGTGTCCTCATACCTGGCAAATAAAGCTAATTCTGATTCTAATAGTTGATAATGGTTCTGCAATATAATATATGTCATGTAATGTTTTTGCCTGTTATGTTTAATTTATTGGGCAAACAAGACATATTTTTGTTAACAAAATGTTTTTCTGAACATCAATGACATTCAAAACGGTGATAACTGAAACAGATATACAACACACCGTGTGTGTGTATACACATGTGTATTGCAAACAGACCTAAGTACTACACAGATAAGAACATCTGCCTCTGCACCACCAAAGTGAACATAAAATATATAAATATATAAAAGCACAGGACACTGTTGTAAAAACCCATGCATTTGATAGACAGAGACATCATCTTGGAAGTTTGTGATCAATGCTATATGGTAACCAAGTTGTGTCCCATTTCATAGGGGTATGTTTTCATCCCTAGCCCTTACCCCTTGGTTTCAAGGACCAAGGGGTAGGGGTAAGATGGAGAAATGGGATTCAGCCTAAGATGTCACCTCTGCTGCTGAGGATAAGTTCATCTGAGTCACCAGCCTCAAGAGATTTGTTTGGGCCAAGAAACACAAGGAATGGAAATTAGACCAGTGGAAATCTGGGCTTTGGTCTGATGTGCCCGAGTTTTAGATCTTTGGTTCCAACCGCCGTGTCTTTATGCGATGCAGAAAAGGTGACCGGATGGATTCTACATGCCTACTTCCCATTATGTGTCATGAACATAAAGATAACACATTGAATGAGAAGGTGTGTTCAAACCTTTGGCCTGTACTGTATATGTAAAACGAGATGATACATCTCAAGGGGGTTATACTAAGGTGCTTTATAAATAAAGTTGATTTCCTACTTGTTACTTATTGCAGCTGAAGGGAACATGATTACCATCATGTGTGGCAGTATAAGACCACTTTAAACTCGTAACCTGAAACAGCAGATTTTGACTTGTGATGGTGCTTGATATTAGCACCCTGAGGACACTTAGGGCTTAGCACAGACCTTTGCTTAAATATTTTTTATGCACTCACTGCTGTGTTTTGGTGTCATATTACAGGATATATATTGAATACAAATTATAATCAGAAAAAGTACGTAGATAAATTGGTGCCCATATGACGATTCTATTTTAACTTCTACTAATGAATTGTCTTGTTCTTGTTTTTTCTTTTTCTTTTCCTTGTTTTATACTAAATGTTACTATCCTATGTCTTTTTTACTGTAACTCCAACCTGCCTAATGGACTGCAGATGGAAACGTGTACTTCTGTACTTGTTCATCAGTGTGCATTGTTCTGAATTAATAAATTAAATTAAATTAAATTAAAGAAGTTTAGTCCTCCACACAGATGCCCAGGGTTCAAATCCGACCTGCGGCAGGTTTCCTGCATGTTGTTCCCCTTTTTCTCCCCTTTCATGTCCTAGCTGTCCTGCTGATTAAAGGCAGAAATGCCCAAAAAATAAACTTTAAAAGAAAAATACGGTATATATTATGTACTTTCTTAGATGAAACTACCCAGCAGTATACAAATTCATTAAAATTAGCTCTACCTTTAACAGCTGCAACGTTAATGCATCCTGCCCAGACAAGTTTTTTATGCACTCTTCTACCTTATTTAGATGTACAATGAAATTCCCAGTGTGAATCTATTTATTTTCATTGTGAATAATAAAATAGTACCGGACACCCCCGTAAGTATCAATAGTAAAGTCATAGCTTGAAGTGAAAAATAAGGATTTACTCAGAAGAGTCAGAATGTGTTGCTGTGGAAGAACTAAAATCCAGCAGTGAACAACAAATATCATTGTTATTCAAAACAACTATCTGTAAAGTGAAAGGCATGTTCACACTTTAAGTGTGGTCTTAACAGATTATGCATCTGCAATAATACAATTTATATTGCTGAATGTCAATATTTAATTTGATCACTGTATTGTAGAGCCATTGCTATGAATGTACAGTAAATGTCATCTCAGGTAAACAGGGTTCAGGTTTGCCAATTAAATTCAAAATTAGGTTAAATACAGAAAACAGTCTATATGAGAACGTGTTACAGTGAAAGTTAAAAAAAACAGCAACTAACAACAAATATTGTTACTTCAAAGAACTGAGCTTGCTAATTACATTTATGAAAATACAGAAAAACTACATTTAAGTTGACTTGATAATGTAGAATAGTTATTATTTTTGTATTCATACAAATATTTGCTATTATAAAGTAAAAAATCAAGACACCTTGCTATTCCCATAACAAACACTCTTTAACAGTAAATACACAGTATTGTGTATATACACAGTTTTGTGTATTTACTGTACCTTTCAACAATTCACATCTCAGCATGATTATTTTCAGAAGAAGTGTCTGTAGTGTGTGTATTAGTAATCAGTGTTATTACATCAAATCATTTTGGCTGACAGAACAATCTTTTGAGTTGTTTAGAAATTTCTTTCATTTTGAGCCCGTATATGAGTGGGTTAAACAAAGGATGATACAAAATTATTTGTAACGTCATTATTAAGCGTGCAGTTTTAGGAAAATTGGATTCTATTCGAGCTATAGTGACATCATAACCAAGCAAAATGGAGAAACTGATTAAAACCAACAGGTGGGGTAAACAGGTCTGTGCAGCTTTTCTCCTGACTTCTTTACTACTTCGATAGGTTACTATAAATATCCTGGTGTATGTAAAAACTATGAAAAGCATGGGAAGAATTGAGAGATCTATTAAACAGACTACACCAAATATAGTAATCACTCTTGATGTTACACACTGAAGTTTGTAAATTGGATTGTTACAAAATATTCCTTTTAGAGTTAAGTCACACAGTTTTGCTTCAGAACTTAATATCGTTAGGACTAAAATATGACAAGCAGGCACAAGCCAAGCAAAGAACAGGAAAATACTTACTGTGGTTGTTGTCATGATAGTGTGATATTGCAGAGGTTTACATATAGACACATATCTGTCGTAGGCCATGGCTGACAACAGTAAGAACTCTGAACAGCCTAATGTATAAAATATTTGAAATTGAAAGAGACAGGCTGAATAAGATATGATCTGTTTTTCAGATAAAAAGTCAACCAAAAGCTTTGGGTAGATATTAGTGCCGTAAAGAACAGAGTTCACTGACAAAGCTGCAATGAAAATGTACATAGGCTCATGGAGGTTTTGGTGAAACCAGATAAGGTACACAATAATAGAATTACTGCAGATTATTAGAATATATGCTATGAACATAATAAAAAAATAAACATATCTGTATTTGTTAACTTCCACATGCCCATCCAGAGTTATATAAGTTACATTTAACTCATCCATTAATTTTGAGATGTTCAGTAATAAAACAGGCAGATTTTATACACAGCGTCTATGAATTAAACATTGAAAAGAACTCTCACTTTCACTCTTTCTAGGTCTCTGACCCTGATAGTCACTCGGTGTGTGTTCATCTCCAAAATTCAGAAAGTGAACCGTTTGACGCTGTGGAACATTTTCATAAGATTGCTTCACCCTCCAAGGATCTCATTAATCTTTCCACCAACATAGTCACTACTACATGAAGAACCTAATCAAACTCTTGAGACCTGAAGTTGCAGCGTTGTTTGGCCTCTTTTCTTGAGCATGTGCTCCATTACGTAATCTTTCCATTTCAAAACATTTGGCTGTTGTAGTCTTTTCAGGACTTTCACCCAGGAGACCAGTGGTTATTATCTAATATAAGTTTTTTATTTGTATAAGTAAATGCCTAAATCTAATAAATAAGCCACTGTTCCATTTAGACATGAGGATGGAAAACCCTCTTCTTGGTCGTATTTCCTGCCATTGCTAGGGACTCCAGATCGTGATGCAAAATGCACCTTTAGTGTCTGTAAAGGACCGATTAGGCAGAGCAGCATACATGCCTACTGGTCTAAACAACTATGTGTAGTATGCAACCAACACCCTTCTCAGCTCTTCCACAGGATTGTCTACCTTCCAATGCTTCCTTCCCTCTAATGCTTCAGGAAATGGGCTTCCCCTTTGTGTGTCTCTTCGCCATCAACCAGTTCTTATTCTAAAGGTGTAAAATACGGACGTATTGTTTGGTGTTTTTATTGACGCCAAAAGTCTCCAATATCTAAACATGCTGTGTGTGTGTGTGTCTGTCTGTTTGCGTGCATGCATGTGTGTGTGTGTTTGTGTGTGTGTGTGTGTATGTCAGTATATGTGTGTGTGCGTGTGTGTGAGTGTCTGTGTCATTTTGCATGCGTGCATTTGCGCGAGTGTGTGTTTGTCATATGTGTGTATGTCAGTTATGTGTGTGTGTGTGTGCGTGTGTGTATGAATGTGTGCGAGTGTGTGTGTGTATGTGTGTCAGTTTGTGTGTGTGTCTGCGTGTGTGTATGTGTGTGTTTGTGTGCATGTATATACAGTGGGTACGGAAAGTATTCAGACCCCTTTAAATTTTTCACTCTTTGTTTCATTGCAGCCATTTTCCAAAAATCAAAAAAGTTCATTTTATTTCTCAGTAATGTACACTCAGCACCCCATCTTGGACAGAAAAAAACAGAAATGTAGAAATTTTTGCAAATTTATTAAAAAACAAAAACTGAAATATCACATGGTCATAAGTATTCAGACCCTTTGCCGTGACCCTCATATGTAACTCAGGTGCTGTCTATTTCTTCTGATCATCCTTGAGATGGTTCTACACCTTCATTGGAGTCCAGCTGTGTTTGATTATACTGATTGGACTTGATTAGGAAAGCCACACACCTGTCTATATAAGACCTTACAGCTCACAGTGCATGTCAGAGCAAATGACAATCATGAGGTCAAAGGAACTGCCTGAGGAGCTCAGAGACAGAATTGTGGCAAGGCACAGATCTGGTCAAGGTTACAAAAAAATTTCTGCTGCACTTAAGGTTCCTAAGAGCACAGTGGCCTCCATAATCCTCAAATGGAAGACGTTTGGGACGACCAGAACCCTTCCTAGAGCTGGCCGTTCGGCCAAACTGAGCTATCGGGGGAGAAGAGCCTTGGTGAGAGAGGCAAAGAAGAACCCAATGGTCACTGTGGCTAAGCTCCAGAGATGCAGTCGGGAGATGGGAGAAAGTTGTAGTAAGTCAACCATCACTGCAGCAATCCACCAGTCGGGGCTTTATGGCAGAGTGGCCCGAAGGAAGCCTCTCCTCAGTGCAAGACACATGAAAGCCCGCATGGAGTTTGCTAAAAAACACCTGAAGGACTCCAAGATGGTGATAAATAAAATCCTCTGGTCTGATGAGACCAAGATAGAACTTTTTGGCCTTAATTCTAAGCGGTATGTGTGGAGAAAACCAGGCACTGCTCATCACCTGTCCAATACAGTCCCAACAGTGAAGCATGGTGGTGGCAGCATCATGCTGTGGGGGTGTTTTTCAGCTGCAGGGACAGGACGACTGGTTGCAATCGAGGGAAAGATGAATGCGGCCAAGTACAGGGATATCCTGGACGAAAACCTTTTCCAGAGTGCTCTGGACCTCAGACTGGGCCGAAGGTTTACCTTCCAACAAGACAATGACCCTAAGCACACCGCTAAAATAACGAAGGAGTGGCTTCACAACAACTCCGTGGCTGTTCTTGAATGGCCCAGCCAGAGCCCTGACTTAAACCCAATTGAGCATCTCTGGAGAGACCTGAAAATGACTGTCCACCAACGTTTACCATCCAACCTGACAGAACTGGAGAGGATCTGCAAGGAGGAATGGCAGAGGATACCCAAATCCAGATGTGAAAAACTTGTTGCATCTTTCCCAAAACGACTCATGGCTGTATTAGATCAAAAGGGTGCTTCTACTAAATACTGAACAAAGGGTCTGAATACTTATGACCATGTGATATTTCAGTTTTTGTTTTTTAATAAATTTGCAAAAATTTCTACATTTCTGTTTTTTTCTGTCCAAGATGGGGTGCTGAGTGTACATTACTGAGAAATAAAATGAACTTTTTTGATTTTTGGAAAATGCCTGCAATGAAACAAAGAGTGAAAAATTTAAAGGGGTCTGAATACTTTCCGTACCCACTGTATGTGTGTGTGTGCGTCAGTGTGTGCGCGTGTGTGTGTGTGTCTGTTTGTGTCTGTTTGTGCATTTGTGTGTATGTCACATGCTTAGAAAGATAGGAAATATTGGAAATATTGGAAAGGATAGAACATAATGTTATTCAGCTAAACAAAAGCTTACATTTATAATTATTAGGGACGTGCACAAACATCAATTGTTATTCGATACGCTATTCAAGCTCTACATATTCAAAATTGATTCATTTTTTATTTTTATTGTGTCTTATTTTTATTGTGTCTACCGCAGTCACATGATAGATAGATAGATAGATAGATAGATAGATAGATAGACAGACAGATACAGTGGGGTTCGAAAGTTTGGGCACCCAAGGTAAAAATTTGAATGTATTAATGTGCATAAAGAAAACTGCCCCCTTTGGCAAGTATCACAGCTTAGAAAAGCTTCTTGTAGCCAACCATGAGTCTTTTAATTCTTGTGTAAGGTATTTTCGCCCATTCTTCCTTCCAAAAGTCTTCCAGTTCTTTGAGATGTCTGTCAGGCACTGCTCTTTTAATAGATTTTTAATTATGTTGAGGTCAGGAGATTGTGAAGGCCATGGCAAAACCTTCAGTTTACGCCTCTTGATGTAATCCACCGTGGATTTTGAGGTGTGTTTAGGATCATTATCCATGTGTAGAACCCATCCTCTCTTTAACTTCAGCCTTTTCACAGATGGCATCAAGTTAGCGTCCAAAATTTGCCAAAATTTTATTGAATCCATTTTTCCTTCTACTCGTGAAATGTTCCCTGTGCCACTGGCTGCAATACAACCCCAAAGCATGATTGATCACCCCCCATGCTTAACAGTTTGACAGAGGTTCTTTTCATTGAATTCTGTGCCCTTTCCTCTCCAAAAATACCTTTGCTCATTGCGGCCCAAAAGTTCTATTTTAACCTCATTGGTCCACAGAACTTGTTCCCACAATGCATCAGGCTTGTCTATATGTTCATTTGCAAACTTCAAACGCTGATTTTTGTGGTGAGGATGTAGAAGAGGTTTTCTTCTGATGACTCTTCCATGAAGACCATATTTGTACAAGTATTTCTTTATAGTGGAATGGTGTAGCACAACTCCAGTGTCTGCCAGGTCTTTCTGGATGGATCATGCAGTGAAACGTGGGTTTGGACTTGCTTTTCTCACAATCCTGCAAGCTGTTCTGTCTGATATTTTTCTTGGTCTTCCAGATCTTGCTTTAACTTCCACTGTTCCTGATGACTGCCTTTCTTAATTACATTCCGAACAGAGGATATTGGCATCTGAAATAGCTTTGCTATCTTCTTATAGCCTTCTCCTGCTTTCTGAGCGTCAACTATTTTCAGTTTCAGTTTTCTAGACAACTGCTTAGAAGAAGCCATGGTGCTGATTGTTGGGGCGAGGTCAGATGAGTCTGGGCATTTAAAACCTTAAGATTGACATCACCTGGTCTTTCCAGATGATGATTGAGAACAATCCATGATGCTGTCAGGTCTCAGCTTTCCAAAGGGTGCGGTGCATGCTAGAAACTCTACAGGGTGCCCAAACTTTTGCAGACGCCATTTTTTTGTTTTCTGTTATTTTGAAAGTGTAAATGATGGACATAAAATCTAACTTTTTGTGACATATTATATGAATGTCTAATCTTTCATTTTATGTCTTTTGGAGATTTTTCCATCTTTTCTTTGCTTCTTTATGCACATTAATAAAGATTTTTACCTGGCGTGCCCAAACTTTTGAACCCCACTGTACATAGTACAGGCCAAAAGTTTGGAACCACATTCTCATTCAATGCATTTTCTTTATTTTCATGGCTATTTACATTGTAGATTATCACTGAAGGGATCAAAACTATGAATGAACACATGTGGAAATATATTCTTAACAAAAAAGTGTGAAATAACTGAAAACGTCTTATATTCTAGTTTCTTCAAAGTAGCCTTTACATCCATTTTAGTTTTGGTCCAGTGTTGTCAAATTAATTTAATTTAATTCTGACAAATGTATGAGTCTTTATGCAGACTCTGACCCAACAGTAAAGCTTTTTTGGCCTTCCTTCTTCACTAAAGAGGCTTTTTACCTATAGTCTTAGTCACAAATGCAGCTAGTACAGAATATTAACAGTTCCATAAATCCAAAATCAGTTCTGCACTTCATGATTTACCCAACTAAGGATGTCTCACAGTGCTGGTTTATCATGAGGCATAGTCTACAAATACTGCTAATAATAATAATAATAATAAAAACAATAACATGGTTTCTTTTTTATTTGTGTAGTTTTCCACAATGAAATTTAAAAGAAATGTTGTACTACAAACTCTTTAATACAATATATTGACAAACCTACACAAAACAAAAGTTAAACAGAAAACCCACAAAGGTATGTACTTGCATTCAAGGCTGTTGATTTAAACATCTGAATATAAGCTGAAAATATGGTACTGATACAAATTTCAATACTGGTAACAAATTTCTATTTTACTACAAAAACAACCTTGAAGCATACATTCTGTGATTCCGTGACACGATAAAATCTATATGTTGGATTTTTAAATGTCAGCGGATAAAAATATTTAACATGACATTGTTGAAGCTAAAAATTGTATTCCTTTGCTTATGTTTAAGTTTATTAGAAACAAATCTTTAGTTTTAGAGTTATTTTTGGAATCTTTGTTCAATAAACCTCATTTATAGGAAATTATACCCAATGTTTGAGTTAGAAAAGCAGAAATTAGGAATTATTTAGACTAAAATTAAAGGAATGGATGTTGATGGATAATCACAGACTGGAATATGTCAACCTTTACTCAATACCATTTCAAAACCACTTAAAATTTTTTTTTCAAATGCTATGAATTTGAATAAGACCCCCCAATGAGAGTAGAGATTTGTACTTGCCAGTGTGCGTTGAAAGAACATTGATATAGGAAAATAGGTCAATTTGACCCGAGGACAACATGAGGGTTTATAATAATAATACATTTTATTTAAAGGTGCCTTTCTCTGCACTCGAGGACACCGTACAGGGAAACTTAAGATGGAGAATTAAATTTAAATGTGCTGTATTTATATAGCGCTTTTCTAGTCTTAATAACTACTCAAAGCACTTTTACATCATACAGGAAACATCCACCATTCACACACATTCATACACTGTGGCCGAGGCTGCCGTACAAGGTGCCACCTGCTCATCAGATAAACACTCACACACATTCACACTCCGATGCACAGCATCAGGGGCAACTCGGGTTTCAGCATCTTGCCCAAGGACACTTCGACATGGGACTGCAGAGCCAGGGATTAAACCACCAACCTTCCGATTGGCAGGCAACCGCTCTACCAGAGAGCCACAGCCGTCCCAAGTACAAGGTTGAATATGCCAAATGGATGACGGACTGCTGACTGGCTGCCCGGTGACGGATATAGGCTACCTGGCTCTGTTTTCTACCTGAGACATGAGGGAAGGGTGTGTTGAAACATGAAAGACCAGAATCATTTTAGGGGAGAATGTATTAAAACTGGCCTGTGGGAAACAGTAAATAGGTAAATGTACACGTCCTAAGTGGGAAAACATAAGTTTGTTTACTGGGAATGATAAACGAAGACGGCACTGTGTTTCATAAATGGGGGTTGGCGGTGGCAGTCCGTTGCCACATTTTGGAAAGCATTGATAATAAGGATAGTAGCTTTAAATAATGGTGTGAGGGGGTTAGTGGGGGGTTTTGTGGGTTGGTCATTCAACGCGACTCACGGTCCAGTTGGGGTAGTTTAGATCTTTCCATTCTCTTTAGGATAACAGGGAGGAAGGAGGGAAGGTTTTTGCATCTATGGTTTTTAGGTGGATGTGTTTTTCTCCACCCATGGATGTTTTTTTTTGGTTTTTGGTTTTGGTTGGTTTTGTGGAAGAATATTCTGTGTGCAAAATGTGGGGCACATTACATGTCATTTTTTTATTTTTGTTTGGCAGTTGGACAACACCCTAAATGGTTAGTATTAAAGGTGATTGATTGTGTAATGTGTAGGTTGTGGTCAATAGGCTGGAATATAAATGGACTCAAGATATGGTTAATTTGGTAAGGTTTATTAGTTGGAATATAAATGGATCACATAACCCTGCGAAAAGGAAGAAATGTCTGTCCTACCTTAGATCTCAACAAGCAGATGTGGCCCTAATACAAGAGACACATCTGGTGGAAAGAAATAGCTAAATTTAAGACAGGATGGGTGGGACAAGTGTACCATAGCTCTTATACTAGCAATAAATGCGGGGTCGCAATACTTATACATAAAAAGTTGAATTTTGTCATGTTGAGACAACATAAAGATAATGAAGGTAGGATAATATGTGTTGAGGCTAAAATAAACGGAGTAAAGGTTAATATATGCAATATATACGCCCCAAATAAAGAAGAACCAGCCTTTTTTCATAGGGTTAATAAAATGATGGGGGAGATAGTGGATGGCCATACGATAATTTCTGGTGACTATAACCAAGTACAAGATGGGGTTTTGGACAAAACGTCTTTCACAAATAGTGGTAGGTCGAGAAACAGAAAAGCCATACATCTGATGATGAGAGACCTGGGCCTGGTGGATATTTGGAGGCTAGTACATCCGAGAGATAGGGAATATACGTTTTATTCAAATATGCATAAAAGCCACAGCCGCCTGGACTACTTCCTGATATCCAAAGATCTGGTAGAAGGAACGGTAGACTGTATGATTGGACCCATTGCATTAACGGACCATGCTACTGTGCAATGGGGGGTGCATTTGGGTTTAGATGCCGTTAAGTCTAATAGATGGAGGATGAACGTGTCATTACTTCAGGATGAAACTTTTGCCAAATTATTAGGGGAAGATCTTAAAATGTTTTTTGACACTAACATAGGATCAGTTGAGAGATTGGGCTCAGTGTGGGAGGCCTCTAAGGCCTATATAAGAGGGAGGATAATAGCTCATTCAAGTAAGAAGATAAAAATCGAGTGATGGGATTGGAGTCTCGGCTGAAGGTTGCGGAAAAAGAACTGGCGGATTATTATTCTGAGGACCGTTTGAGAAGAGTATGTGAATTAAAATTCCAGTTAAATGAGGTATACAGTAAAAAAAATAGAATATGCTATGTTTAGAATGAAAAGTAACTTCTATGAGAGTGGGGAAAAAGCCAGTAAATTATTGGGTAGGCAATTAAAAAAACAAGATGCTAGCTTTATAATACCTGCGGTTAAAAATACAAATGGGGAACTAGTAACAAGTACAAAGGACATTAATGAGGTATTTAAAGACTTTTATATGACGTTGTACGAATCAGAAGTAGATCCGTCAGAAGAACAATTTGAAGCCTTTTTTGCTAATATAAATATCCCAAAATTGTCTGAAGGACAAGTAGCACAAGATGGAGGGAGATATTACCGAAGGGGAAGTTAGAGATGCACTAGCATCACTGAAACCAGGAAAGTCACCGGGGCTAGACGGGTTACCAGTTGAATATTATAAGAAATTTGATGTCCATTGGTACCCATACTGACGAAAGTATATAAAGAGTCGTTTGATGTGGGGCAACTACCAGAGACGTTTAATGAGGCGTTGATTACGTTGATCCTGTAGAAAGATAGAGACCCTACAGACCCGGGAAGTTATAGACCCATAAGTTTAATAGATGTTGATGGCAAAATTCTTACTAAGGTGCTTGCCACAAGAATAGAAAGATCTATGTCATATTTAGTTCATGCAGATCAAGTGGGTTTTGTTAAAGGGCGCTCTTTATCAGATAATGTTAGGCGGTTATTACATCTTATGTGGGCAAGCAGCCGTAATGTGAACAAGCCCACCGCAGCGCTCTCATTGGATGTAGAAAAAGCATATGACAGGGTAGAACCGGCATACCTTTTTTATACACTGAGGGTGTTTGGATTTGGAGGGGATTTCATTAAATGGATTAAGATTATTAACTTGTCCCCTAAGGCATCTGTTCTAACTAATGGCCTGAAATCTCCCTTCTTTGGCCTCATGAGAGGCCAGAAACAAGGGGATCCGCTGAGTCCGCTGCTTTTCATATTTCTGGAACCGTTAGCTTTAGCTCTCAGAGCAGATACAGGTTTTAAAGGGGTGTGGGGTGGTGGGACGGAACATAAATTGTTTTTATATGCGGACGATATTTTGTTGCTTATTTCAGACCCGGCTAATTCTATTCCCATAATCCTAAATAAGATTGAAACCTTTTCCCAAATATCTGGATATAAAATTAACTGGCAGAAATCGGAGGTGATGCCTGTTTCTAGGTCTTGCATTCAGTCAGAGATCTCTAACTTTCAATTTAGATGGATCCCAGTGGGAATGAAATACCTAGGATTAAAGCTAACTGCTGATCTGTCTAATATAATGGAAATTAATTTGATGCCATTACTTCAAGAGATGAAAAATAATCTGGAAAGATGGAAGATAATTAATCTCACCCTGTGGGGCAAAATTAATACTATTAAGATGGTGATTGCACCACAATTTAATTATACATCAATGATGTTGCCATTGAGTGTTCCTCGTGGCATATACATATAAGCAGTGTAATCAAATGGTTAAAGATTATTTGTGGAATGGAAAAAAGCCAAGGATTAATATTAAAAAGCTATGTACTAATAGGGAAAAGGGAGGCTTGGTCCTTCCAAATGTAGAAGTATATAACTTGGCTTTTGAATTGGCTAAATTGGTGAGGCATTGGGCTGACTATAGTTCTCAACCGGATTGGGTAAAGATAGAAATGGCTGTGGTGGCTCCCTTAAGGCCCATTCAGGCTCTCTCTCAGATTAAGGTGGTAGGGGGGGGGGGAAATCCCATTCTGAAGCACTCTCAATGGGTGTGGTCTGAGGTGCATAGGTTGATCACAATACAAACAGGGGTACTCCTCCATATGGGATAATCCACGTATCGCGATAGGTAAACACTCCTTTTGTTGGGTTTCTTGGCAGAGGAAAGGTATATGTGTGATTGATGATCTATATAAGGATGCAGTCTTTAAGTCATATCAGGAGCTAGTAGATCAATTTCTTTTGGAGGGAAGGGATAAATTTTGGAAATATTTACAACTGAGGAGCAGTGTACGAAGTGTGTTCCCACTTAATAGAAGTATAGAAGAATCTAATATGGTGCAAAATCTTTTTGACTTATCAAATACAATGCATAGTGCTTCAACATTTTACAAATATATAATGGAATTACTAAGTGTGAGCACTGAGAATCTTAGATTAATATGGCAAAGTGATTTAGGGTGTGAAATAGATAACGAGAAATGGTGTAATATAGTTTCCAAGGTTGGCTGGCCCACTAGGGATGTTAGAAGCAAATTTACTCATTACAAAATCATACATAGATACTACTACACTTCCATGAAGCTTTTCAGAATGGGCTTAGTAGAAGACAAAAGATGTTGGAAGTGTAAGGGAGAAAGTGGTACATTTTTGCATGCCTTTTGGGAATCCTGTGGGGGTCCGGTGGAAAGTAGTATTAAGTAAATTGGGAGATTGGTTGGGAAAAACCGGAATCTCCACTGTTCTGTCTCTTGGGAGATTGCACACTTTTGCCGCAGGGAACCAACAAAGGACAGCATGCGCTAATAACCACAGGCCTCATCACTGCACCAAGGCTGATATTGAGGAATTGGAAGAGCACATACACGCCAGGGCTCACAGACTGGACTCAACTGATGACGGAGACTGCATCCTACAAATATTTGATTGCCAGGAGTAACAATATCAAAGGGAAGTTCCATTTAGTGTGGGGATATTTCTGTTCATATAATAAGGGCTTGATACATTAGGCATGTGTTGGCACACATACTTCAAACACAACACGGTCAATATGATCACAAACAATGTAATGGTACAAGGAGTGTTGTCCTTTAAGTTTAGCTGTTACTGTCTTTTGCTTTGTTTGTTTTTTCTCTCTGTCTTTTTGGGTATTTGTAAATATTTGTGTTTTAAAAAAAATAAAAATAAACACTTTAATGAAAAAAAAAAGAGATTAATGAGTGCACACAGTTATAATGAGTGTACACAGCTGAAAATATTCTTTATATAATGTTTACTTTGTCTCGACTGAACAATCTCTTCAGGTGTTTATAAATTTCTTTCAGTTTCAGTCCATATATGATCGGATTAAAAAGAGGATGATACAAAATCATTTGTAAAGACATGCTTAAATATACAGTTTTGGAAAAATCTGTTTCCAGTCGAGCGAGAAGTACATCATATGTACTTAAACAGGAAAAGTTGATCAGAACCAACAGGTGGGGTAAACAGGTCTGTGCAGCTTTTCTCCTGACTTCTCTACTACTTTGATAGGTTACTATAAATATCCTGGTATATGTAAAGAGTATGAAAAGTACAGGAAGAGGTACTGCACTTACAAACACAATCAAGCCATATATATTCTGGACTGTTGAACTCACACAGTAAAGCTTTTGAACTGTGCTGTTACAAATTATCCCTTTCAAACTAAAGTAACAGAGTTTTAGTTTAACACTCAGTAATATTCCCACTGAAATCTGACAAGCAGGCAGAATCCAAGCTAAAATCAGGAAAATATAAACTGTTGTTTTTCTCATGATAGTGTGATATTTCAGAGGTTTACATATAGCCACATATCTGTCATAGGCCATGACTGACAACAGGAAGTATTCTGAAGCACATAGAGTGTAATATATAAACCACTGAAAGAGACAGGCTGAATAAGATATGATCTGTTGTTCAGATAAAAAGTCAATCAAAAGCTTTGGATAGAGAGCAGTGCTGTAAAGAACAGAGTTGATTAACAAAGCTGCAATGAAAAGGTACATAGGTTTATGGAGGGATTTGTTAATTACTATGATGCACACAATGGTAGAATTACTGCATATTATAAGAATATATGCTGTAAACATGATCACAAAATAAAGATATCTGTATTTCTGCACTTCCACATGCCCATCAAAAGTTATATATGTTACATTAAATTCCATTAAGATTGTCTAAAACAAAATGTAAATGAATAACAAGGTAACAGGTAAATAACATAACAGGTAAATTACTACAAGTCTCATACAACCTGAGATTGTCTTATTCAGTCATCAGTACCTGATCTTGATACACACTGGTGTGGTCCGACAAACACAGAACTGGAAATGTGACCTGTTTGAGGTTTTTATCAGACTGCATCAACCTCCATGGATCTCATTAATCTCTCCAAAGGAAAAGCTACTAACATGTAAACAACTTGATCAGACTCTGGAGGCCCAAACTCATACATGTTGTTAACCCTCCTGTTGTCCTTGGGTCAAATTTGACCCATGTTCAAAGTTTCTATATCAGAAATTTGGGTTTCTTTCAACCAAATTTCATTGAATGAATTTGCTGTTTAATTGTAAAGAATTATTCTGACTGCACTTTGACAGTCCCTGATTATCCATCAAAATAAGTTCCTTTGATCTTAAATATTAGTTAGAATTAGTAAAACTTTCTGCTTTTTTAATTCAAAAGTTAGATATAATTTCAAATAGGCTACATGTGGTGTATTAACCTTAAAATCCCATAACAATGAGTTTAAAACTAGTCGTAAAAATTTCAAAAAAATACTACAAAAACTAACAATGAAGAGACAAAAACACAACAGTTAGTGACAAAAGTGTCATAAAAAGAGTTAATTTTTTTAGTCGGAAGGACAACACAAGGGTTAAGGACATACAAACTTCGATGACCTGCAGTTTCCTGATGTCAAAACTGAAGTTATTGTACACACCAAACACCCCCAAAGCTTGTTATCTTAAAAAATAAAATCTGCTCTGGAAGACGTTCCCCTGGCCTCCACAACCACCGTAATAAATGGATATATGCCTTAAACGAGCATTCCAGTCAATTTCAACACGTAGCTCTGTTGTTTGTACATGTTGAAGTCTGTCAGTAGAGAGAAAATTTAAAGCCCATGTTGCAAGTTAACCACCACTGTTGATTATTGGGCACAAAAACACTCAAGATATGTATATCATTTTTAAAAATGTCTCCAAATAGTGTTAAAAGTTAGTTTTTGGTCATTTTTGGTGTTCGCGGGTTTGGCGATGACGTCATCGTGGGGAGTTAAGTCTCAGCCTAGCACTAGAACTACGGCGACTGACTGGGATGTGGAAGAGGAGGAAAGGCCAGCAGCCAAATAATTACGAACCTACCAGACGTGAGAGGGCAAATGAGGAATTGTCAAGATTGTGGGGAAGTCTTCTTCATTTATCTCCTTCATTTATCTCCTTTATTTTAGCAACGCAGCAGTGCATACAATTACTTTACTTTTTACTGTCAGTGAATAGCACCGAGTGAACGTCAACGTTTTCTTTCGATCTAGTGACAGGGATCTTGTCATTAGTTCAGATAAGTACTGGTACACTTATCTAGATATAGTAATAGAAGGCATCCCCGAGTGTTATTTCTAAGTGCTTACCTCTTCCTCCGGTGAAAACGTGTCGCTGTTTGGCCGGTGCTTGTGTGTGTGGCGGCGAAGCTGCCGGTCGGGGAGTGAGTCTCCGGTCGAGCGAGCGAGTCTCCGGTCGGGGAGCGAGCGAGCGCCTCCGGTCGGGGAGCGAGCGAGCGCCTCCGGTCGGGGAGCTCGCCCCGCGATCAGCTGATCTGAAGATGCCTAAATCCGTTTGTGACATTTCAGACAGAATCATGGTCATCCCCAACCAGCACGCACCAGTATTTTAATTGTTTATATTTCAAACATCACTGCAGGTTGATTGTGGGTGACAACGCGGTCGTGTTAGCTTACCGAAACTCTACTGCCGAAGTTGCTGGCTGGCTACGCGACGTTAGCTATATCTGCTAGCATCTGTACAGGCTAACTATAGCCAGTTAGCTTTGTGTGTAACGTAACAACCCCCCCCCCCCCATCTCGTAGGAGCGATTTTAGCTTTACTATTTTGTTCAATACAATTATGGTACAACAGGTGCACTAATGCCACATGTATGATGTTGACAACATGGACGCATATATAGGCAACACCAAAGGCAGTCGTAATATTTACCTAGCAGGCTAGGCTAACGCTGTTGTGCTAACGTCCGGCGGCGTAGCGTTAGCTAGCAGTCTAAACTTGTGAAAAGCCGAACAACACCCCCGTCTAAGCTGTGTTTCACTTTCCCTCCAATATTATTATAAATATAATAAAGTCACATGGACTTGATCGAGACCATAGACTAAAAGACTAGAAGCCACATTAGGCCAGACCAGTGGTAAATACAACGCAGGCTGCTCTGTTATCTCCCCAGTGTGACGTCATGCAATGCATTGTGGGGGGAAAATGAAACACTGTAAAATTGTGCCCATTTTTCTATATATATTCAGTTTTGCGATATCCAACACCATCAAAAACAATGGATAACAGTTCAAATATTTACTACCAACAAGCAAATTGCACAAATTCGTTGTAAAATTAAACCTGCAACATGGACTTTAACCATTCAGGGCTGCCTACACCAAGTTATCCTGCTGCTAGAGTTAGCACCCAACAGGCTTCAACAGGGCAAGTTTTAAATGTGTTTTTAGCCTCTAAACACATTCAAAATGTTATTAAACATGCCCCCCCCCCCCCATGTAAAGGGATACCTTCTGAGTGAACACAGTGAATCTGACTGCTGGAGATGTGACAGAAATGCATGGAAGTTGTGTCAATTCAGCTGTTTAGTTCCTGTGTTGAGACCAGCTAGAGAGCTTAGGGACCGTCTGTAAAACTACAACACATTGTAGTTTTGCACATGACATTGCAGTCGTTGCAGCTTGGTTAACTAGACATAATTTCTGCATGTTTAAACAGCATGGCTAACTGACCAAATTTGGAGCATCCTCATGTAACCTCATCTTATTGCAGCATAGTTGATGTGATGTTATCACCTTCTTTGCTGTGGCCTAACTTCATTACAGCTGGGTTTCTTTCCAATCATTACTGCTTACAACAGCAACCATTCTAAAACATGGAGTCGCTGTTTTTTTGCCTGTTAATTCATGATAATATATTTAATAGGTTTCTATTTCATGTGGAAGGCACTATAAATCTCTGTCTCTCATTTTTTTCCCCAGGTTTTTATTTCTAATTCCTGTCATGTTTTGCTTTGGGGGTTATGACATAGTTTTCTACCCCTATTTAAAAAAAACTTATTAGCACTACAACAATGGAGTCTAATCTCCAAAGACCTTGTACATCAGGGGTCATCAACTATATTTGTCAGAGGGCCAGAATTTTACCAGACAGTCTCCTTGGGGGCCGGACCCTTAAATAAAAATTAAATAAAAAATCTAATTTTGGTATAACATTATGATTGATGTTTATTGTCAATACTTTTTCCATTTCATTACAAAACTGAAGGCCTTTATGAGTCAGGTTCCTATCACCTATACCACAGACAACCACCAGGGGTGATAGATATTTTGCCTCAACTCAATTAAGTCAATTTTACTTATAGAGCACTTGAAAAACAAACACAGAGGAAGTGACAGGAAAAGGTCTCTTAACAGAGGTAAAATGGCACTCTCAAAGGCTATGAAACGCAAAGTTGATATTGAAAACAGGTCCTTCAATGATGACTGGACTGAAAAGTACGCATTTATCATGCCAACCTTCCGGAATGCCTCACCAGTATGCCTAATTTGCAACGAAACTGTTGCTGTTGCAAAAGAATACAATCTGCGCCGTCACCACCACACTAAACATTCAAAATTTAAGATTTCATATCCTGAGCAGTCAGAGGCGTGTCAGAGAAAAATCGCCGCACTGAAATCTGCCTACTCACACGCAAGTGGCATTATTACTCGAACTTTAACTGATCAAGAGAGAGTAACGTGTGCATCCCTGCAGGCTGCTTGGGTGCTTTGCAGACATAACCGGCCTTTCACTGAAAGTGAGGTTTTAAAGGAGTGCATGATCACCGTTCTGGAGGAACTTGCCCCCGACAAATCAATGGACAGAGTTATTGCATCAACACTGTTTCTTGATTATTAAAAGGTTTATTACATCAAAGAATTCAGCATCAATACAAGCGCTGCAGAAGTTGGGAGAGTGTATCTGCCAATATAACACTCTGGCTCCCAGATTCTTCATCATGGTCTATATAGGGCCCTTGAAAAAGTTCAAGTTAGTGGCCCCACGGCTAGCGTGACAAATACAATACAAATCATAACTGTCCAGAGACCCATGGGGACCTCTTCAAGAGGCCCCCTTTCAAGATAAACATCCTTCAGTCGTTTACATTTAATGGCTGTATTCCAACATCTGGTTCAACTTTGGTGGTGTTGAGATACTTTACACACACATCCCTTCATCCATTCATCCCTTCCTCTACCCTTCCTTCTGGCACTCACAGCCATTTGGCTTCTGCTCCTCTCTTTCCAAGATGGCTGCTCTGACATTCCTGTGTCCTATTCAGCAGCTCAGTTGGACCTGCCTGGCATCGTCCTGGACAATCCTTGCTTCTTCTCTACATGGTCTGTCCTTCCCCTCCCTTTCCCACCACTCAAATGTTTTTGCTGTTAACAATTTTTATTCTAGCAACGACAGATCTGGTCACTCAGCCAAATTCGTCTGTCCGTCGACCTTCACCTGTCTCCCCCATTTTACACCAGCCCTGGTTCTCCAAACATTCATGTTGGATGCCAGCCATCCTAGGGAGACCTTGCGGACTAGCCTTGGTTCCGCGCAGCTCCGTTGCCCCTTACCCGCTGAATTGGTCTTTTTCTGTCTTCTGTGACGTCATCTGCTTGGCCTTGCTTAGGCAGGAGTTGGATGATTATCTGTCCATCATGCTCACCATGTCTTTACAGTTCAGGGGGATGGGTTTCTACAGTTATCACGTAAACTTTGCATCCAGCAATTTAACCAGGGTACGTACTGGGGCGCCCTTGACTCCGAGCTCTACTGCCGCATCTTTGTAGCCCGCACGTCCCTCTCCTGCGGGTTGTGCAGTGCCCCCTCTCACCCTGTCTTGGCATGCACTCTCAACGCCCAACCACCTCCTCGTTCACGCCCTTTTTTCCTCTCGCAACGGCTCCGTGTTTGACCACCTGTCTTCTGCCGCACCCCCACCCCCCTCATCCCCAGGCTTGCAGACGCTCGTCCTTCTGGCTGTGTCCCCTTGCCAAAAGGGGTCAACAAACAGGGGAGGCCGGTTCGCTATCAGGGTGGCATGATTGTTTGCAACAATTTCTGCAACCTCAGCTTCTCCCTGTCCAACTGCCGGCTCCTGTACGTCTGCTCCTTTTGCACCACCTGCCCTCATAATCATACCTCACCTGCGGAAGGACTGGCATGACACCTCAGCAAGCCGGTTGAGGTAAATAGCCTTGCGATTGCCTTGTAACATCACCCTGATAGCCAGTTTGTTAACTTCCTCCTTAACGGCTTCACTAATGGTTTCCATCCAGGTATCGTTGTACTCCCTGTGACTTCACACATGTGCCTTAACCTCCAGTCTGCTCTCATGGACCCACTCACTGTCACCTCTTTGCTGGCCAAGGAAGTGAAGGAGGCTTTTATGATCGGCCCATTCGTCGTGCCTCCTTTTCCGGTGTTTCGCATCAGTTCCATAAGCGTCTATAATACTCTGGGAGGAATAAAAAGGGGACCTTTCTTCCCTTCATGGCTCGGTAGTCCCGAGCATCAATAGCATTATCCCCAGTCCAGACTTCTCCAAGCAATACACAACCTTTAATCACGCCATTTCCCTTATCCGTCTGGCGGGGTTTGGCTTTCCAGAGCTGACATCACCAGTGTATGCATTCAGATTTCTGGTGTTTTTTCGGGGTCTGCTGGGAGGGGGCTGTTACTCTGTGTGCCTTTCCTTCAGCTGCGGAAGCAGTTCCAAAATCTTTGACTCTGTGTCTGAAGCCCTGTGCTGGACACTGATTAATAATCACAGACTTCCTTATGCAATGCATCTCACTATCACTGACGGTATCCACATTAATATTTAGATGCAACAAATGATATCTAGCTATTAAAAAGCCTAAAAGTTGGAAGTTAGAACAAAAGTACAAAGAGTCATTGCTATAAGGATAATACACTGTCTAGTCATGTCTTAGTGGTGTAAACTGGCACGTTTCAGAACATTGCAGACCAGTGTGTTGTAAGTAGTTGTAAGTTTCAACTCATCACTTTGAAAATCCTTGATCCGAACAGGTCCTAAGAGTGCAATTCTTAATATGACAGAGTGATATAATCTGAGCAAACCAAGTTTAACAACATGGATGAGTTCAGGCCTCCAGAGTTGGATCAAGTTGTTTACATGTTAGTAGCTTTTCCTTTGGAGAGATTAATGAGTTTGTCGGACCACACCAGTGCAATAACATGCAGTCAGGGTATGCAAGCTAGGCACTGCCTACCCTGCCAAAATTCAAGCATAAAAATGTTTATTAAATAAATGTATTTAATAAACTTGTATTTGTATTTTTACTGTTTATTCTTATGATTTATATGTGTGTTATTCCAATTATTTAGACAGTACGATGACAAATGTAGCGGTTACGCATAATCAAATAGAAAAAATGGTAGAATAAGCTGTGCCTTTACTGTCCATTCAAGCGATAAGCCAATGTTGCGCATGCGCACTTCGATCCTGTATTCTTTAACATGTACGGCAAAAAGCACAACTCTGCTGTGCCTTTGCACGTAAATGTGTTATGCCAGTAATCTTCTCCGTTACATATCAAACATGGACCAATTAAAATCGAGATATTACTGGCCCTTTGCGTAGCTGACGTCATTACACCAGCTACGTTGTAAGCGCAATCCCCGCGAAATTCAAAGTCAAAATGACAGCAGCGGTGTCCGCCGATTTCACAGAGTTGAGGAATTTCTCTAAACTCAATTTTAATTCAAAAAAAGAACTAATAGCAAGATGGAGGTCTACGCCAGCCTTAGATGGACTACTGCAGCAAAAGGGACAAAAACTCGTCCAATCGTTTCAAACTGACTGGTTTGGAAGAAAATATGTTGCTACGTGGCTGTGCTAACAGTAGTTTTTCATGCTTTAACCAAGCATGAAAAACAGTCAGCTCATATAATACCAGCAACTACAGCTTCGCACATTTTCCACCCTGAAACGGATCAAAACATCCAGTCGGAACCGGACCGGGCCACCGCGTCTTTCAGCCCTCGCCATTCTGTCAATTGTCGAGAGTCAGAGACTATGCAAACTGAAGGCCCGTAAAGACGAGTTTTACAACGCAATGATTGACGTCTTTACGAGGAAAGAGCGTCTGATGGATTTTATGTACAAATAATCTACCGATTGGTGAGTCGACTATTTTGGGCTTAGTGCAAGCCATTTGCCTTCATATTCAGTTGAGCAGTGTGTGTTTTCATTGTTGCTGACTGTGACTGACAAACATAATTGGCCGCTGTGCAATAATTAGAACAAAGATGGTTTCATAACTTGCATTCTGATGCTGGACATTAACTTGTGTGTGTGTGTAAGAGAGAGAGAGAGAGAATATATGTCACCCAGTATTTGTCTGAAATCATTGCGGTCTTCAAATCAGCGAGTTTTAGAAGTCCTAAGGTCCAGGTAAACGGTGTGGTGATCAGCCTTTTGCGGTTGCTGCCCGAGACTCAGGAACAAGTTAACCCCCCCCCCTCCCCCGATATTCACACTGTTACAGATGTGGCTCTTTTTAGGTCCAAACTCAAAACATATCTGTTCAGTCTGGCTTTTAATACGTAGCAGCGGTGTGACGACTTCATTCTTTTGTTTCTTTGTGACCTTTTCTGATTTTACTGTTTTCTATGTTCACTCTTTCTATTGGATGATGTGATTTTACTCATTCTGTTAAGTACTTTGGACCCTGCTGGTTGCTGTAAAGTGTTATATAAATACATTTAGACTGATTTTGATTGATAGATTGATTGGAAATGTCTTGCTATCGATCGTGCGTGTGTGCTGCGCTTGTGCATAACGTTTAGCCTACTGTTTTGATTGAGTATTAGCCTAAACAATAAATTCGGTAATCTGGCTTTCATAACTCAGTGCCTAGCCTCTTACTGACGTCACCTCACGTCACTGCACTGTGTGTATCAAGGTCCGGTACTGATTACTGAATAAGACAATCTCAGGTTATACGAGACTTGTAGTAATTTACCTGTTTTATTTATTAACATTTTGTTTCAGACAATTTTAATGGATAATGAATTTAATGTAATGTAGAGTGCCATTTTACCTCTGTCACTTCCTCTGTGTTTGTTTTTCAAGTGCTCTATAAGTAAAATTGACTTAATTGAGTTGAGGCAAAATATCTATCACCCCTGGTGGTTGTCTGTGATAGGAACCTGACTCATAAAGGCCTTCAGTTTTGTAATGAAATGGAAAAAGTAATAACAATAAACATCAATCATAATGTTATACCAAAATTAGATTTTTTATTTAATTTTTATTTAAGGGTCCGGCCCCCAAGGAGACTGTCTGGTAAAATTCTGGCCCTCTGACAAATATAGTTGATGACCCCTGGTGTAGCGGGACCATGGCGAGAGCTGCAACCATGATATTGGAGCCTCCCTGATCCGAGGAAACATGCTGGGGGAAAAAGAACATAAGGACTCCGGGGAATGACTCCCCAGAGCTAGGTTAGTAACAAGCATATCTGGGACATGGATGCACACAAAATGGGAAGATAAAAAGATAGAGGAGAGAGGAGCTAAGTTTGTCGAAGGAAGTCCCCCAGCTGTCTAAAACTAGTACAGCATAACTAAGAGAGACAGGGTAAAGAGAGGAGCATTTTACGTAGAACATCCAGAGGACCTCTGACCTGATGACCATAGATGAGCTCAAAGGGGGAAAATCCTGTAGAACTTTGGGGCACTTCACGGTATGCAAAAAGAAAAAATGGTAGCCACTTGTCCCAGTCATTTCCTGTGTAACCAGGCCCAATGGAGGGCTTAGCCAAACTTAGCAATTTACACTTTGACAACGCCACTTTGGGACTTTCACCCAAAGAGTTCAACATATGAATTTGACTACTAACAATCCCAGGGATTCCCACTACGCAGGCAAGGCCACGGAAGAAATCAGAGGCGTGGTTAAGTTTAACTATGCAAATAATTTATTGTACCAAAAACCAAAATTGATTTAAACATTAACTATAAAAAAACAAAATACTTCGCACAACTAATGCAATAAGGAAAACAAAAAGACAAATGTTTAAGGCACGGGAGAAATGAAGTTGGTCTGGCCAAAGTATTTAATGAATTTGAAACGAACTAATTAACAACAACTGGTTGCTACAGTGTTAGCAGGTGGATTGTATAAGTACATTAACATCAATAAAAACACCACATGCAAGTATCACAACGCTAAAACCATGCAATATACTTAAGATCAGTTTGTTATCTTTCACCACCTGTAGCCAACCAGCTGACACAACCATTAAGTTTAACACTATGACCTGATTAAAACGTCGCTGGGACGAACACACCCAGACCCGGACCAACTTTCTCCCAAACCCACAGTAAAACACAATCAGTCACTCATAAAACAAACTAAAACACGGACACTTATACATTAGAACCGGAGAGTAAAATAGTCCAAGGTAAGGCCAAACAGTCAGAGTACGGCAAAACAGAGTCAGGCAAAACAGTCAGTACGGCAAAACAGAGTAAGGCAAAACAGCAGTGACCCTAAGACTCGGCTTGGCTGCGTGAACAAAAACAGACAGAAGTTAGTACTTTGTTATTGCTATCCGGCGAACTGTACAGTACATGTCACAACTTACCTTGGCTGTATCATCCAGAGACCCGCACACGACACGGCGAACGCTTGGCCCAGAATGCGAGGCAGAAGCAGCAGGAAAAGACCATACGCTACTACTGGCAGAGCCCTTTATTTCCGCCTCGGTCACATGACATCTCATGTGACCAAACTTTAACCAATCGGTTACATTCCACCCCCCTTTTTTTTTTTTCTCTAGAAAAAAAACTGATGATCACATACTACCTTAATCCCACGGTCTAAAGATTGAGTCAGTCATCACACAGGTGGAGCCCAGTACTCGAGAGAGTGTAGCCCCACCCGCCTCACCCCGCATAAGTTCTGGAAGCCGATGAGGGTTAGGGTGGTGCCCTGCGTTGGTCCTGGTTGGGTTAGATCATGCGATGGTGCAATGGAATAGACTACTCCACCAGGTTCCGGTACTCTTACCACTTTGAAGATTGTGGACCCCCAAGCATCCTGAATTTTATTCCGACCTCGTGTTGTGTAATCCCGCATATAGACCTGCTGGTCCATCTCCAATGGTTCACTCAGTGTCAATTGGTCATGTCTCTCCTTCCTCTGCCTGGCTGCAGCCTCCATCCGATCTTTAGCACAATCGAAAGCCACCTGCAGGCGCCGTCGATGTTCCACCACCCAGTCGCACACCCGTCCTGTTGTTTGCTGTGGTAGGTGGCCCAGAAGGAAGTCTACCGGTAAGTGGGGTTCCTGGCCAAACATGAGGAAGTGGGGGGACTCACCAGTCGACTGGTGAGTAGTGGTGTTATAGTTGAACACAAGCTGGGGAAGGTGCTCTGGCCAGTGACTCTTTTGAGTAGAGGGGAGTGTGCGCAGCAGGTTGTGCAATGTCCGGTTGAACCTCTCGCACTGACCATTTCCCTGAGGATGGTAGGGAGTAGTACGTGTCTTCTGAATGCCATATAGTTCACACAACTGTTGGACTAGTGCACTTTCGAAATTCCGTCCCTGATCAGAGTGCAGACAGGCAGGAACTCCATAGCGACAGAACCACTCTTGCACCAACACCCGAGCCACAGTAGAGGCTTTCTGGTCTCTAGTTGGCACCGCCTGGGTAAATTTGGAGAAGACATCAGTCATTACTAGCACCTGTTCCCTGCCATCTCTGGATGGTTCCAATAAGGTGAAGTCAATCGCCACAATCTGGTTCGGTCGTTCAGCGAGTAGGTGACCCATTGGCGCCCGGATCTGGGGGTGCGTCGACTTGGCAATAGTGCACCGCTCACACCGTTGACACCACTGCTTTATCTCTTGGTCCATCCCTGGCCAATAGCATCTCCGCCAAACCAGCTCAGTGGTCCGTTCTACGCCTTGATGGCCGTGGTTTTGGTGGAGGTGCATCAGGATTTCCTCCTTGAGGCTCTCAGGTAACAGCAACTGGTGAATCACTTCCCCTCCATCAGGGCGGAACAGCCGGCGATGTAGGAGACCCTCTGCTTGCACCACCCGACTCCACTGACGCATCAGCCCACGCACCTGTGGACTCAGTTCCTCTCTCTCTGCCCGACTTGGCATCCTCTTCTCCTGCCAAAAGCGGATAAAGGTGCCGATGGTTGGGTCTGCTTGCTGGAGCGCCTGCAGGTCAGCCGGGGTACGGGAAGGCAAAGAGATTACAGCAGACTGCACAGCATAATGAGGCAGGGCTTGGTCCATGCTGTTGGGTGGCTGCTACCACGGGTAGTCTTGAAAGTGCATCTGCGTTCTTGTTTGTGCGGCCAGGGCGATACCGAACACTGTAATCAAAAGTAGAGAGTTCAGCCACCCAGCGCTGCTCAGTAGCGCCCAACTTTGCAGTGTGGAGGTGGCTCAAAGGATTATTATCAGTCCAGACCACACATTGTTGGCCCCACAAATACTCCTTGAACTTCTCGGTCATGGCCCACTTCATGCCCAGGAACTCCAACTTCATAGAACTGTAGTTTTTCTCCGCAGGGTGTAGGCTTTGACTGGCGTAGGCCACGGGCCTCACTTTCCCATCTTGTTCCTGCGACAGCACTGCACCCAACCCACTGTGACTAGCATCAACTTCAAGGATAAACGGCAGGGAGAAGTTAGCAAATAGCCAAGGTGGGAGTACTCACTAACTGTCCTTTCAGTTCCTGAAAACTCTTCTCACAGGTGCTCCGACCAGGCCCCCTCCAAGGATGCGCTTCGCCCTTCTCGTGTCCCGGTTGTTGAGAGTTCAGCCACCAGACGATGCAGCGGTGCGGCCAACTTCGAAAACCCATCCACAAACCGCCGGTAATAACTGGCAAAACCTAAAAAGGATCGGAGCTCAGAGACATTAGTGGGTTGAGGCCAGTTAGCCACTGTAGAGATCTTACTTGGGTCAGTGGAAACACCTTCTTCCGAGATCAGATGGCCAAGGTACTGGACTTGTTTTTTAAAGAAGGAACACTTCCCCAAATTTGCCTTCAGTCCCTCCTGTTGCAGGCGGTTCAGCACCAAATCCAGACGACTTAGATGCTCTGTTACACTGGAAGAGGACACAATGATATCATCTAGATACAGCAGTAGTGACTGGCAGTGTTGGGCTCCAAACATCCTTTCCATAAGGCGCTGGAATGTACCTGGTGCGTTACACAAGCCAAACGGCATTCGGTTGAACTCGAACAACCCAAAGGGTGTACAAAAGGCAGTCTTTTCCTTGTCTCTTTCTGCTACCGGTACCTGATTATAACCGCTGGCCAAGTCCATGGTGGAGAACCATTTAGCTCCTGACAGTGCATCCAGAGACTCGTCTATTCGAGGGAGAGGGAAAGCATCTCTTCGGGTCTTGCGGTTTAGCTGCCGATAGTCCACACACAGCCAAATACTGCCATCCTTCTTCCTAACCAGGACAATGGGGGAGGCGTAGGGGCTACTACTCTCTCGAATAACCTGGGTCTCCAGCAACTGGCGTATATGAGCTTTCACTGCCTCATAATCAGAAGGGGGAATACGCCGATACCTCTGCCTTACCGCATCATCCAGTAACGGGATATCGTGTGCAATGAGATTGGTACAGCCAAGGTCACCCTCAAAAGAAGAAAAAACGGTCTCATATTTTGACAACAGTGTTCTAACCTGGTCCTGTTCGGGCTTGGCTAAAACCCCTAAGTCAAGGTTCCGGACCTGCTCCTACACCGGGCTAACCCTCCCCGCCTGAGAGTTGACTGTGGCCGTGACTTGCTCAACCCCAATCTCACTGACCCCCGTTGGTAAGCTCACAACCCCTGCTTCTGTCACCAACCCTAATGGGCAACGAGAGGGAAGAGTGACTGCTGAGGTACCTACGTTAACAATCGGTACGTATGCGGTACCCCGAGTAACATGAACCAAGGCAGGGGACACCAACAGCCCTTCAGGTAGGTGACTGTTGGTGGTCAGTGGCTCTAACAGGACTGAACGAGAGGATCCAAAATGAGCGGAACAAATGGCGGCTATCACTTTCATAGTACCCCCTGGAATGTGAACTGCTCTCCTACCGCGAACTCTAGCGAGGCTTGCTTGGGGGCTTGGTTCCTGAGTCTCTGTCTGGTGACACAACTGAAGGGCTCGCTGCCAAGGTGAGGGGGCATCTCGAACTGCTGAAAGGTCAAACAGGCCAAGGCCATTTTGGTCAAAAAGCTCCTCATAACAACCACGAATGATGTTCATGCCTAAGATACCGGGGACCTCAGGTAATGTTGATTGCAAAGGGGGGTCTTTCACTACCAATACACCTCGCTTTTGCATATTTTTGCCAAACACTTCAACATCTAACTCCACATAACCAAGGTATGGGATGGCCAACCCGTTCGCAGCCTGCAACTGCAACCAATGGCAAGACTGAAGTTGGTCCTGGAAATTCTCTCTAAAGAAGCTTTCCACCATGGTAGATACCATAGAGCCTGTGTCAAGCAAACACTTTATATCTACACCCGCCAATTTAACAGTCACCTGGGGGCAAGGAGCAATCAACCGATCTGCCACTGTCTCATCTACCTGACTTTCACCTGCTGAGCCACTGAACCCCCCTCCAAATGTTTGGCTCTGCACATTAAAGGGAGCTAGTTTTCCGCCTGCTGGGAGATCGTGCCAGCAACGGCCGGAGGAGTACGGACAAAGTTATTGGACTGGGAAGGGACCCTCTCATTATCACAATCCCGGGCATAATGACCTGGTTGCTGGCACCGTCGACAAATTACAGTACTGGGCCGGTTAAATCAATGGGGGCGTGGACGAGGCTGCATTTGTAAAAGGTTCTGACTCAGCTGATTAATCAGATCCTGCTGTTTCTTCATCATGGCCACTAATTCAGCTAATTGTGGTGTAGTAGAAAGAGTAGGAGAATGAGCAACCTGGCCCTGAACTCTAGAATTTTGTACAGCACAATAGGAGGGTACTGAATGCCTCTGGTCTCCCCCATTTGGCTTACCCTCCAGCTCCCATCTAATGGCCTCAGCACGCACATCAAGCAGTGAGAGCGCGGCATCATCACAAACCAGCCTTTTCAGCTCCCTGCGAAGAGCAGAATCATTAACATTTTCTACAAACTGGTCCCGTAGCAGTACAGCGGAGTTCGACATACTATTAGGGGCACCCGCGACAACCTTCTCCATAAGACAATATAAACCGTGGGAATATTCCTGCAAAGATTCGCCTTCCAGCTGTTTTCTTGAAAAGAAATCTTCCTGTAGTGACACATAAGATTTGGAACAGCCATATAAGTCCTGTAGTATAGCTAGAATACGCTCAGGGTCCTCTCGTTCACTCTGGGGCCTATACCTGATCTCATCCTTAGCCACGCCCTCTAAGTGATCAACTATAAAATAGGCCTGGTCAAGAGGTCCTAGGTGTCTAGCTCGCATACTAGCCCGTACTTCTTCCACCCACTCCTCTATCCTAATGCCATGGGCACCTCTAAACAGTGGACATTTTCTCTCTCTTGGAAAATAAAACACACGTTCAGATTGAGCAGGGATAGGCACATTAGTGGTGTTTGAAGCACTAGGACTCTGTTGTGCCTCTACCCGTTCTTGCAACAAACGTCAACATATGAATTTCACTACTAACAATCCCAGGGATTCCCACTACGCAGGCAAGGCCACGGAAGAAATCAGAGGCGTGGTTAAGTTTAACTATGCAAATAATTTATTGTACCAAAAACCAAAATTGATTTAAACATTAACTATAAAAAAACAAAATACTTCGCACAACTAATGCAATAAGGAAAACAAAAAGACAAATGTTTAAGGCACGGGAGAAATGAAGTTGGTCTGGCCAAAGTATTTAATGAATTTGAAACAAACTAATTAACAACAACTGGTTGCTACAGTGTTAGCAGGTGGATTGTATAACTACATTAACATCAATAAAAACACTACATGCAAGTATCACAACGCTAAAACCATGCAATATACTTAAGATCAGTTTGTTATCTTTCACCACCTGTAGCCAACCAGTTGACACAACCATTAAATTTAACACTATGACCTGATTAAAACGTCGCTGGGACGAACACACCCAGACCCGGACCAACTTTCTCCCAAACCCACAGTAAAACACAATCAGTCACTCATAAAACAAACTAAAACACGGGCACTTATACATTAGAACCGGAGAGTAAAATAGTCCAAGGTAAGGCCAAACACTCAGAGTAAGGCAAAACAGTCAGTACGGCAAAACAGAGTAAGGCAAAACAGCAGTGACCCTAAGACTCGGTTTGGCTGCGTGAACAAAAACAGACAGAAGTTAGTACTTTGTTATTGCTATCCGGCGAACTGTACAGTACATGTCACAACTTACCTTGGCTGTATCATCCAGAGACCCGCACACGACACGCCGAACGCTTGGCCCAGACTGCGAGGCAGCAGCAGCAGGAAAAGACCATACGCTACTACTGGCCGAGCTCTTTATTTCCGCCTCGGTCACATGACATCTCATGTGACCAAACTTTAACCAATCGGTTACACCTGTGTCTGACACAAACTTTTTAAGCATACCAATCAAAGTTTTATTGAATCGCTCAACCAGTCCATCAGTCTGAGATTGGTAAGGGGTGGTTCTCACTCTCTTAATACCTAACAGCTGATAGACTTAAGAAAGTATACGGCTCATGAAATTCGGACCTTGATCAGTAAGGACTTCTCTGGGAATTCTTACTTGGCTGAAAAACTTAAGCAACGCTGTAGCTACCTGTTTAGCTGTTACTTATCTTAAGAAGTAGGCTTTAGGATATCTAGTAGCATAATCACAAATGACTAAAATAAACTTGTTGCCCGTCTGACTTCTTTCTACTGGACCAACAATATCTACACCTACTCTCTCAAACGGAGTAGAAATTACAGGGAGTGGAATGAGGGGTGCGGGAGCTGTATGTTTTCCAGCAGTGAGCTGACACTCTCGGCAGGTTTTACAGTAGTTTTGAACCTGGCCCACAGAACCAGCCCACAGAACAGTATGACCTACCCTGAGCACCTCAGCCCTCGATTCCTCAGGGAGAACCAGTTGTTTCCCATACTCTGACTCCCTGTACAACATATCATTTTCAACCACAAAAAGCTCAGCAAAAGGAACCACGAGTAGTCTCTGCATTTTTCAAGCACCCTGCCAGTGTGGGATCATTTATCCAACCATGATATCTAGTCTTTTGACAAGTACTCAAATGAATTGAAATAAAATGACCAAGCATGTGTTCATTGATGCAAGCCCACATGCTAATGACAATGCTCACGCTAACCCTTACCCCGTCCCTTACTACTGCACATACTAAGGTTAGCTTAGCATAATACAACATGCTACCCAGTTTAATTGAAGGCATGGACTAGCCTGCTTGACACCCTCTGCTACAATTCTCCATGTCTCTCTCTCTCTCTCTCTCTCTCTCTCTCTCTCTCTCTCTCTCTCTCTCTCTCTCTCTCTCTCTCTCTCTCTCTCTCTCTCTCTCTCTCTCTCTCTCTCTCTCTCTCTCTCTCTCTCTCTCTCTCTCTCTCTCGTCTGTCTGTCTGTCTGTCTGTCTGTCTGTCTGTCTCTTCTCTGTCTATCTTTCTCTCTCTCTCTCTTTCTCTCTCTAAGTCTGTCTCTTTCTCTCACCCCCAACCGGTCGAGGCAAGTCTCAGGTTTTCAAACAAGAACTAGAATGAGAGGCAGGGGCAGATTGATACGGCAGCAATACAACGATACAGAGTATAGATATGGAGGGAAAAACTGATAGAATGGGAAATCAGAATAATGCTATGAATTGAGCTAACGAGTCTTGTCTGTATTGTGGAACACATGGTCATTTTATTAGGGATTACCAAATGATAATACAGACCAAAGGGGGCAGAGGGGGGCTTCCCTCCAGGATGATTGATGGAACCAACAGCACTATCTTTAGGACATGGAGCGGTACAGCCACAGGAGGCCTATATAAAAGAGACTTCAGATACAGTATTAGGGGACCACTAAGGTCTATAAAAGAGACTTCAGATACAGTATTATGGACCACTAAGGCCTATATAAAAGAGACTTCAGATACAGTATTAGGAGACCACTAAGGTCTATATAAAAGAGACTTCAGATACAGTATTAGGGGACCACTAAGGCCTATATAAAAGAGACTTCAGAGACAGTATTAGGGACCACTAAGGTCTATATAAAAGAGATTTCAGATACAGTATTAGGGGTTTACTATGGTCTATATAAAAGAGACTTCAGATAGAGTATTAGGGGACCACCAGGGTCTATATAAAAGCATCCAAAGAGCACCATGTCATGGGACCATTAATGAACAGCATTGCTCAATGCCAGAGTAACTTGTTGAGCAAACTGAAATTGTGCTCTCGCGAGAACTCTGGATTTCCAAGGTCGGGTTCCACAGCCCTGCTGTGTGAACTGCGTAGCTTAGCTGCCACGGTACCTACAGCCTCGGGCTTGGACCCCTAATTACTTGAACCACATCACCAAACTCTGGAGGCCTGAACCCACAGGCATTGTTCCACCTTTTTTACTTATAATAATGTAACTCTTTAAATCCTCAGAAGGGAAATAGTATGTTGGAGTGGTAAGAGCAGTCTAAAGAGGTAGGTAACAAATTAAAAACTATTTAAATTAATATATACAGCAAAATGAATTAAATTGCATTGAATGTACACATTTTATACATAACAAAATTTAGGCCATAAAATGAAATTACTTTGGCAATGCATAGCTCTCCGCAGACCAAATATAAAAAATTTAAATGTCATACTCACAATATCATGCAAGAATCATATGTTACACAAAAGTCCAACTTGTTAGGCTTCGAGTAATGCGTTTTTGCCTGAACAGCAGCAGACCGAACCAATCACGGAGCAACAGCCAGGGATGCAATAGACAGATGGTTCTGGTTTTGGAGCACTGCTACAAGCTGAAAACAGCCAGCTACAACATGGATTCTAGAGTTAATGGGGCATATTCTCTACTATCGTCTTAAGGAAACTTGTCAGCTGCCTGACAATCTTCCTTTGATTTTTTGAGTTCTTGTTCCAATTTTCTTTTTTGTGTCATTGCGTTCATTATTTGATGAAAATTTGATGGTGTCATCAAATATGACACCAAATTTATCCATTGTAGGTTTTCCATCAATACACGATTTTTATCCAAAATTACAAGATTCTTTGTTATTTAACCAAAATAGCCACAGAAAATATCTAAATGCCACCTTGGTGTAAGATGTCATTTTATAAATGTCACACAATAAACTCACTGACACAAACCTACCTGATCCAAACTGTGTCTTGCTACAAATACACACTCAGATTGGGACGCTATCAGAATTTAACTTCAAGGAGTGACTCCTTTTATCTATACACCCTTTGTCAGCGAACCATGTCACTGATGACACTCTTGATCCAGTGATATCAGTTTATTTTACACCAAATGTCAAATACTTAAGACACCTCATGGTTTTATTTCCTCTTACTTGTTTTTTTATACTCTACAGTGTCTTTATAGTTTGTTAACCTTACACAAATTTTCCACCTGTACCACTTAATGTGAAGTGATGTATTTATTAATTATTAATCTTTCTTAAGAGCAAGGTGTACAGTTTAACACACTCTTTGTTGGGTCCACACAACAGTGCTAGCCAAGCAAGTCTGCAATGCCACAATCTACAATTTCTGTTAGATCCACTCACTCATATGTACATGTTATTAACAGTCATAAAACATTCACTAATTATATTCACAGCAAAATAATATTTCCCACACAAAAATGGAGGCACAAAAGTGCTTCCGTACATTTCTTACTCGATTGTACTCATATGTTTTACACTCTGCCTCCTTCTCAAGGACTTTTTTGATTAAATAGGGGCCTTAAACTGATCTAACAAGTGTTACTTGGTTTCCGTTAGGAGTGTCCCCATAGTTTTTTACAGGCTGACGGTCATAACGAATTCCCAGCCCTGCTTAGAAAAACAAAAGAAAAACCCCGGGAGCGGAAATTCAAGAGGACCTCCATACCTCCAAGGACGGCTGTGTGCTTTGGATGGGAAATAACAATGATATCAAAACGTCATATAAACACTTCCATGAATCCAAAATCAGTTCTGCAGTTCATGATTTACAAAATACAACTAAGGCTGTTAGAAACCTCACAGTGCTGGTTTTCTAGTTTGTCACGAGGTGGCCTATAGTCAAAATAGTGCTAATAAATAAAACATATCACAGCAAAAATAATATGGTATCTTTTTTAATTGTTCTTTTTACACTATGAAAACACACACATTACACATATAACCCCATACTTCCTTTATATTGCCAAATCAGAAAAAATACAAGTTAAACATAAAACTCACAATGATATGCACTTGTGTTCTAGGCTCTTGAAAGAGTAATATATGATACTGATAAAAATGTCAACAATGGTAACAACGTTTCATTTTACTATAGAAACAAACATTAAACTTCAGTTGGCATTTTGTGATTACGTGATAAGATCATTATTATGATGTTGTAATTAGTGAAAAAATATATCCACTATATATTAGTTTAATTTGTCTCCACTGAACAATCTCTTTAGGTGTTTATAAATTTCTTTCATTTTCAGTCCATATATGATCGGATTAAAAAGAGGATGACACAAAATCATTTGTAAAGACATGCTTAAATAAACAGTTTTGGAAAAATTTGTTTCCAGTCGAGCTAGAAGCACATCATATGTACTTAAACAGGAAAAGTTAATCAGAACCAACAGGTGGGGTAAACAGGTCTGTGCAGCTTTTCTCCTGACTTCTCTACTTCTACTTCGATAGGTTACTATGAATATCCTGGTGTATGTAAAGACTATGAAGAGTACAGGGTTGAGTACTGTAATTACAAAAAGAATCAAGCCATATATATTCAGCACTGTTGAAGGAACACAGTAAAGCTTGTTAACTGTGCTGTTGCAAATTATTCCTTTCAAAATAAAGTAACAAAGTTTTTTATAAGCAATCAGTAAAAGTCCCACTGAAAACTGACAAGTGGGCAGAAGCCAAGCTAAAATCAGGAAAATATAAACCGTTGTTTTCCTCATGATAGTGTGATATTGCAGAGGTTTACATATAGACACATATCTGTCATAGGCCATGACTGACAACAGGAAGAATTCTGAAACACTTAGAGTGTAACACATAAACCACTGAAAGAGACAGGCTGAATAAGATATGATCTGTTGTTCAGATAAAAAGTCAATCAAAAGCTTTGGATAGAGAGCAGTGCTGTAAAGAACAGAGTTGATTAACAAAGCTGCAATGAAAATGTACATAGGCTCATGGAGGGATTTGTTAATCACAATGATGCACACAATGGTAGAATTACTGCAGATTATAAGAATATATGCTGTAAACATGATCACAAAATAAAGATATCTGTATTTCTGCACTTCTACATGTCCATCAAAAGTTATATATGTTACATTTAATTCATTTTCCATTGAGATTGTCTAAAACAAAATGTTAATGAATTAAACAGGTAAATTACTACAAGTCTCATATAACCTGATATTGTCTTATTCAGTCATCAGTACCTGACCTTGATACACACCGGTGTGGTCCGACAAACACAGAATTGGATCTGTGACCTGTTTGAGGTTTTTATCAGACTGCATCAACCTCCATGGAGCTCATTAATCTCTCCAAAGGAAAAGCTACTAACATGTAAACAACTTGATCCGACTCTGGAGGCCTGAACTCATACATGTTGTTAAGCTTTGTTTGCTCAGATTACATCACTCTGTCATATTAATAATTGCACTCTTATGACCTGTTCCGATCAAAGATTTTCAAAGTGATGAGTTGAAATTTGCAACTACTTGCATCGCACCGGTCTGTGATGTTCCGAAACGTGCCAGTTTACACCACTAAGACATGACGACACGAAGGAAAATCTTCTTACATGCAAACAACCTGATCAGATTCTAGAGGCCTGAAATCATACATGTTGTTGTTAGATTTAGATTTATGTGGTAGTGTGTTATCAAACTCCTGAAACCTCATGACCTATTGTTGGGCTTTTCAAATTGTCCCAAAACCTCCCAGTTAAGATGATGAATGCTGTTAAAATTGTCCATCTAAATATTTACAATAACACCCCTAAAGAAACAACCAGGCCTGCCTTATTGCATGATTCAACTTTCCATTAACACATGCCATTTTCAGCATGTAGCTTGCTACCTGGTAGTAGCAGAGGGATTTTGGAAAAGGCAACACACAAATAGTGTGACAAAAAATGTACTTCCGTGTACCCAGACTAACCCAGACCCCGCCCACACCTTGTGTTATCAATTACTTATCATTGATTTCCAATATACAGTAGACCAGGTAGGTGTAGGTGCTACGGACTGAAGTTAAATCTGTGATACTTACGGATCGTTCCCTCCCCCACAGTTAGGCCAAACCACCGATTAATTGCAAAGTCCAACCGTTATAGTGTGCTACGTAGCCTCTGCAGCTTGATCAAGTTACAGTGAGTTAGGTATATGCCAATAAAGTGGTTGCGATTATTTAAACTCCCCGCTGGCAATGCTTGCTGCAATATTATAATAAAACGGCAAGTGTAAAAAGAACGTGATGGGTGTTGGTAGGGGTACAGATTCATCCATCCATCCATCCATCTTTTTACGCTTATCTGGTATTGGGTCTTGGGGGGAGCAGCTCCAGCAGGGGACCACCTCCGACTGGGGAATCCCGTTCCCAGGCCTGGTTGGAGATACAATCTCTCCACCTAGTCCTGGGTCTTCCCCAAGGCCTCCTCCCAGCTGGACAAACCTCCACCAAGTCCTGGGTCTTCCCCGAGGCCTCCTCCCAGCTGGACGTCCCACCTAGTCAATTTCAATTTAATTTTATTTATAATATCAATTCATAACTAAAGTTATCTCAAGACACTTTACAGATAGAGTAGGTATAGACCATACTCCAGAATTTACAAGGACCCAACAGTTCTAGTAGTTCCCTCCAGAGCAAGTAACAGTGCAACAGTGGCGAGGAAAAACTTCCTTTTAGGCTGAAACCTCGGACAGACCCAGGCTCTTAGGCGGTGTCTGACGACCAGTTGGGGTTAAAATGAAGAGTGGCAATAACAGTCACAAAAAATAGTAGTTTGTAGTAATATGGCATCGCAGAACATGTACAGTACATGCTAAAACAGGAGAGATGTGGTCTCTTTTCCTGGTTCCTGTCAGAACATGTGCTGCAGCATTCTGGATCAGCTAAAGAGTCTTTATAGACTTTTTCGGGCAGCCTGATAATAAAGAATTGCAGTAATCCAGCCTAGAAGTAGCAAATGCATGGACTAGTTTTTCTGCATCATTTTTAGACAGGATATTCCTGATTTTTGCAATTTTATGTATAGGTGAAAAAAGGCGACCCTTTATGTGGGAATTAAAGGACATGTCCTGATCAAAAATAACTCCAAGATTCCTCACAGTGGTGCTGGAGACCAGGGTGATGCCATCCAGAGTAACAATCTTTTTGGATAATGAGTCACGGAGGTGCTTGGGCCCCAGAACAATAATTTCAGTTTTATCTGAGTTTAACATTTACACAGTAAAATCGTCAGAGTAAATTTTACTCAAATTGAAAAACAATTTACTCTAAAAAATATAACATTTGGTCCCAGTCTAAATAGAGTGAAATTTACTCTTCTTGCAGAGTAACATTTTCAGAGTTATTTCTACTCTATTCAGTGTTTATATTTAACTCAACATGACAATTAACTCTATGTAAAATAAAATGAAAACAACTCTGCCATTTTACATTGTTTTTTACTCCACATAGATTTGTTTTTACTCTGTTTAGTTTTGTATTTTACTCAACATAGAATTGTTTTTATTCAGTATATTTTGGTATTTTACTCCACATAGAATAATTATTTATTTTTGTTTTACCTTTATTTAACCAGAAAGAAAACTCATTGAGATTAAAAATCTCTTTTCCAAGAGCGTCCTGGCCAAGATAAACAGCAGCACAAACAACAAGGTTGCAGACATATAACAAATAACATATCATGAACATAAAACATAAAACACTTTATACTGTTAATAAATAGTGAATAACAAGGTCATAAAATATCTAAATTTCAACAATAGTGAATAACAACAAGGATCGTTAGAATAATCAATCATAACAACTACAGCCAGTGTGTTCAGACTCCATGTCAGTTAAAAGTACTTTAAAAGCAGCCAGTGAAACCATCTCTTGGAGATTCAGGACAATTTGCAGCTGATTCCAAGCATAGGGGGCCGCATACTTAAACGCCCCTATTGTTTTTACTCTGTATAGTTTTGTATTTTACTCAACATAGAATTGTTTTTACTCTGTATAAGTTTGGTATTTTACTCAACATAGAATTGTTTTTACTCGGTATAGTTTGGTATTTTACTCCACCTAGAATTGTTTTTACTGTGTATAGTTTTGTATTTTACTCAACATAGGATGTCATGTCATGTTATTTAATAAAGTACACTTTATTCTTTTCTTAAAGATACAAAAATCTAAATAATTGATGTTTAACAGTTCAACATCAAGAAAATTTGGCCTCGGTTTACACTTAATACATGTAAATGAAAATAAAGGCAATATATTCATATACATCTGGCCTTTAATTATCTTACTGTGCAGACTATAACAGGAACAGTCCTTAACATGTAAATAAAGACATTGTCTGGGCTTTAAAGTGGTTACTCCGCAGATTTTTTTTATATCACAGGAAACAGTATTGGACAATAAACAAACTTGAATCACCACAACTGTATGAGGTCTGTACATCCAATGCTTTGTAACAGAAAAGCTCTTTGACATTGACTACATGAGGTCCCTCTGTAGCACACACAACTTTAAATGCATTAAAATGCTCATCAAGACATACCATTTGTAGGGCAAAAGTAACCAACAGTAACCTCTTATCCTTAATAATAACATGGTGGATTTTGTGAAAAACTGGCATCTCTCAATTGACTTTAAGACAAACCACTAAACCTGCACGATACACATTTCCATGGTGTTTGGCCCATCTAACATTTAAATTGGTGTCCATTGGTACCTGAAGAGTCGCAGCTATCTCACAACCCCATTCCATCACATTTAAAGAAATTGTGTTACCTGGCCCCATCACCACCTCTGTTGGGGTCAAATGTCTGCCAACTTTATGCTATGTGACTTTGGTGTTTCTTTGCCAATGTTTTAGTTACATTTTTAAAGCTTTTCAATTGTTTTTTAAAGAAATTATGCTTTGCTTCATAACGCATTCACCAGCTATGCATAATTGGTCCACTTTTAAGAATACATGTAGGGTAATGCACCATAAAATGATGCTTCGGTAGCAGTCTCTTGTTTGGAAATAAACGCTTGAATAAACTGTGGTTTTCTGCAATCAAGTGTTTCAAAAAAATAGTAATACCCTTTGTTAACATTGGAGAAAATATAATGTTAACAATGTGAAGCAACAACAGTAGCAGATACCAGTGCCGATCATTGGGACAAACCAAGTCTCCAAAGATTAGATTGAGAAGTAAACACCAACATTGGATGGCATTTAACCCCAGGTCATTTGAGTCCTCTCTTAACTTCACTGCAGGAGGTTTATTGTTTTGTTCCATGTAACCATAGTTTAAGCTCTTTATTCTCCTGTCTATTTCCTTTGATGTTGTGTACTTCTCTATCAAGTGTAGTATAAGCAGTTTAATTTTGTATTGTGCCACTCCCTCTAGGATATCATACATAATATCAACAGCAAAGTTTTCACAGGTATTGAAGTACTGCAAGGAGTTTAGAACGCAAGAATGTTTAACACCCATCACATAGGGAAGACTGGGATTTGCCTCCCTTTTTTGGCAGTGTTCTGCATGAAGTGCTTTAGTTCACATAACTATCTTGGGTGAATCTTCAATCAATTCTGTCTGAAAGTCCTCTTTCTCAGCAAGACAAAAGCGGCAACAATATCTGGCACTGAAAGACTCGACAAAACCAAATAAACAGTGAAGACCAAGGTTGTCACCTGTAACTTGAACGATAGTACAAGGGAACCCTTATTCCATCCTTCTCCAAGATTTTAATATCCTGCACAATTGGATCAAGTATTTTAGAAAAGCCATATGTCATGTCTTGAGCATGAAATAAAGCAACCAAATGAATATTATTCAGACTTGAGTTGTACTTTGGAGAAACATTTCGCAAGGGGAAATAGATTGCTCCCAATTTGTGTATTCCCCGTTTTGATCCTAACGGATTTGCAGTTTCAAAATCATCATAGAAAAGCTGAATCTGAATTGCATGCTTCTGTTTTGAAAATAGAGCATGATTCTTCAAAAGATCTCCATCGCACAAGTCATTAAGAAGATTTTCTCTTGAACTAAAATTAGCCTGCATCATCTCCTTTATATTAGGGTGGTTGTAAATAAACTGTAATGTTTTCAAAATTGAGATATAAACAAATTTATTGGTAACAACAACCTGATCATAGGACTCAGTAGTCCGATTGCGCAGTGTATCAAATCTTGTACCAAGAATGTATTCAACTGGGTCTACCCTTCCCACTTCTCTGCAAAATACTGCCTTCTCTTTGTTTCAGAATTTAATAAACCAAAAGGGTTTTCCACTTTTTCAAAACACTGATCAATTTTACGCTCAACGTCACTTTTGATAGGCTCCTGTAAAGACAGACACTCCTTCAGAGATTCTTTTGCTTGATTATGAATATTATCAACAATCTCTTCCATGGAAATTACCAAAGAGTTAATGGTTGTTTTGCCTAAACCTGCCACTTTAAGTTTGGCTACTGTTGTAGCACAGCAGTCTACAAGACTCTTACTGAGAAGGACTGAGTCAAAAGGGGAACTTCTTAATGGCAAGTCCTCAAAATTACATGCTGCTAAATCTTCAGTTGTAGAAGGACCTTCACCAGGATCAGAACAAGGTTCATGTGCTTTATTGAGATGCTTTCTAAACCCAGAAAAAGTGCCATAAACTTGTGAACAACCAGCCTGACAGCATTTCAGATGAAGTGACGTTCCTGAACAAAGTCCATGGATCAATTTTAAGTGCTTTGTTAGGTAATTGGCATTTGCCTGGTGGCTTTTGCAAATGAAACACAACATCTTAGGTTTTGACTCAGCGCAGCATCCGAGCCCTCACCTCTGCTGCTAGGATTCACCTTAGTGGAATCAACATCTATTTCATAAATGGTGGTTTGCAAAAAGTTGTACACGTTTGCCAGATCTGGGTTGTACAAGGTACCAAAGACAAAATGAGCTTTGAAAAGCTCATCAAAACAGGCAAGAGAGTCTGCTGACTTACATGGTATTGCATGTTTGTCAATCACAATGAAGTAAGTGTGAATTACATTTCTCTTGGTCCCCACAGCAAGCAGATAGGGTTGAAGACATTCCATGATGCTGTCCAGATGCCCTTGGACACTGGTCCCAGTCTGTGACAAAAGAACCTTATTAGTCTATTGAAGTTAGTCACGGTTCGCAAATACAACAAAAATGTTTTCCTATTCCAAATAAACATTTGACCATAATCTTAAAAATGGTTAATTTAACCTCACCTTGATGAACTTCACAAGATGGTTACTGCCTTGTTTGGCTGAGAGCTTTCCTGGCAAAAGGTGGACAAGAACCAAAATGGATGACATGTCACTGTCCCATCCTGACAATACAAGTAAAAAACAAAATTTTAATATTGCATTTCAGTTATTGCATTTTCATTCAAAAACAATCTCATTAGTATAATCCTTTTATTCTATGCTTACCATTTTCCACTTCTGTTGTGGACAGACCTGGTTAATTTTGAACCAGGTCTTGAAGTTCCCCTGTCTGTGTGAGGCCACGGCTTTGTTCAAGGACTTTCTGCTTGTAGACAGTGGGCCACTTCTCCAGGAACTTTGCAGAGGTGGCACCACCAAACATAAGATTTAAATCCTGCTCAATCTGCAGACAAGATGAAATAAGTCAAGACACAACAGTAAACTTTATGGTGTGGTACTATTATCATGACAGTTACAGGGCAAGGCAGTTAAACGTCCACCTACCATTCCTGCTATGTCTAGGAATCTTGGAAAAGCTGTGAATATTTCAAAGGCCTTAATTGGGTCATGAACCATCTTTTGGCAATAGCTGAATGTCTGCTTCATCTTCTCCTTGACAATTGCTTCATCAGCTGTATGCTTCATCAGTGCAATGGCCTCACAGCACAGGCTTTCTGTGGTTAGCCAGTTTTCCTCTCTGTAGGGCTCTCTATCAGCTATTGGACCACCTGCAACAGTAGTGGAAAGGTTATACAAGCTAACGTAACGTTACATTTCCCCCAGCATTTTGAAGCTGAAGAAAAGTGGAGCTTTCTGCTGGGGTCTAAAAAGGCTCTGATGAAGTAAACTACTATTGCCATGTAGGGGTGCACCAATCCGATATTAAGATCGGATATCGGATCAATGAACAGATCCACTGGCCGATCCAGTTTTGTTTGTTTTTCCCCTTCTGTCGCACATGTGTCACATGCTGGAAGGGTTGAGTGTACAAATAAATAAGAATTCAATACATTACATTTATGTTATTTTGTCTTAGTTAGGAAAGTCTGGTGACTTTAGTCTCTTCCACATGGTGGAAGGGAAGGTATACAGTTTGTTATTAATTCAACAACGGTATCTGTAATCGACAGATACAAAGCCCAGGCATCGGTACTGATAAAGTCGGATCGGTGGATCCCTATTGCCATGTTCACTAACCATATGACTTTATATCCATTTTCAAAAACATTCATTAATTATACGCCCTAAAATTTAAAATTATAAAAAAGGATTTCAAGGACCCATGGGAACCCTGTAAAGTGATGTAACTAGAATCAAAAATAATATATACCTGTCAGTATACCTTGTCCCTCTGATGATTCCTTTTGAACAAATTTCAGTCTCCATGCCAGATACCCACTCCCATCTTCTGCATTGTAAAAATGCTCCTAAAGAAAAGAGTTATTCCATTTTTTTCCACAAAAACTACACATGACGTGAAGAATTGCTCTATCAAGGTCAACAGGTCTGACTCTTGCAGCGCTGTACTCAACTGGGCTTTGATACCACCATAGTTAAAGTTAGAGATAATGGGCATACAGAAAAGTGAACAGATCTTGCATTAAAAACATCACCTTATAATTAAACAATTTAAACACTGATTACATTCTGGGCAAAAATTGAACATTTAAGAGTCAAAGAGAAGTAGGGAGTAAATAGGATAGACTTAGTTTCAAAGTACTTACATAGCCAAACTTGCCCCTAAGATCAGCCAGGTATGGAAACAAGGTAGTGATTCCCTTTGCATAATCCTCTTTAATATGCCTCGAAGGACTGGTCCTACACACACACACACCCACACACACACTTCGAAACTTAAATGTGTAATGACACCTTCTGTAAAAAGACGAGTGTTGTAAAGCCCTTTAAATCTATATATTTTTTGGTGTGTAGGTATATGACAACATACCCATGTTCATATGAACAACCAATATCTTGACCATATCGCGTCTTCTGCTATCTGTTAGGCTTTTTGTCTGGGCATACTCATTCAAGATCTTCTCTCCTCCAGGTTTGTTCTTGAGAACGCCTTCGATCATCTTAGTGGGAATAAAAAACAAAACAAAAAAAGATGCTGGGTGTTCTGGATTTAAAACAATACTAAAATATCAAGTATTTGTATCACTCAGAATAGACTTGGGGAACTCTGCAAAGCCTACCTGACCTAGATGAGCATCCTCAGCTCTCTTTCTTGTATTAGGATTTTGCTGCAATATAATGGTGTCATCCGAGTCCTTCGAATTGTCTCCACTCAAGTTTGCAAAGGAACTGCTTGCAGGGGAACTCAACATATCTAAAATACATGTTAACATTTAACTGGTGTGATTAACATTGAAACTAATTAACACCATAACAATTTAACTTGAAACATGACATTTGTAGGACTTAGTTAATGACAAAACTGAATGCAAATATTTCACATTAGATTACATTACACCCATTAATGTTAAAGAAATAATGAAACAGGTTAGCAAAGAAAACAAAAGAACTTCAAAATAGGAAACAATTTAGCAGATTTATCTGCTTGTCCCCCATTTTCAGGCTAGGCAGGACTGGGTGTATATATACTGTATGAGGCTCTAAGCCAATAAGCAACTCACCCTCAAGATTTGGGCTTTGGGGCAAACAAATCTCCAGCACACCAAGGTCTTGTTTCATTAGAAGAAACTCAAACACCTCCTCGTCAACTTCAGTCTGAGACGGCTAGCGCGTCCCGAGCGCCTCGGCGGCGGGACAACAGCGGCCCTGGAGGGGACCTCAGTCGGCCTTCGGGGGCTAAACATACATACATACTTCGTGCCTTGCCCCTCCGTGACTGGATGACGTCCCTTAGGTCCGACCTGCCGGGGAGGGGTGCGCGCGAGCGTTGCCCTGCGTCCCAAACTGCTTGAGGGGGACCGCGAGAAGCCACACTCTGTCTCTGGCACTGTCGGTGGGAGCAGGTAGAGGGCTGAGAAGGTCCAGCCGTCCTAGCAGAGCGGGACCCAGTCCGGCGAGGGAGAAACTGCTGGAACGCCTCCCCGTGGGACCTCACATGGTGAAACCTGTCGACGATAGAGTTCACCGCAGTGGCTCCGCAGGGAACGATTATCCAGTCTGCCACCGGTGTTAAGCTCCCTGACAGCCTGTGGCCAATCCAGACCGAGTTTTGCCACAGCTCGCATCACCACTTCCAACAGCTCATCATAGTCCTGCGCGGTGCTCTTCTGATGACGTCGGCCCGACACCTGGAAGTCCACACCCTCCTCCACGACGCCAAGCACATCCAGCTCCTCAGAGCGAGAGCGCGGCCGCGTCTCCAGCCTGCATCCCCGAACAGAAGAACCCGAGTAACGAGGACCAGGGGAGTCGGAATCGGCAGACGAAGGACGAGAAGGGGCCTCAGCCGTCTCGGAACCCTCCAGTAGATCCTGCTGCGATCCCCATGACCGGAACCGCCGAGCCGCCTCAGCGACCACGGGGCGTGAACCACGGGGAGAACATATCTGGCCGTCACTGGAAAAGAGGGCCACGGGGGACCTCAGTACCCACATGGGCAGGGCCTCGCAATGGTCAAAAACAGCCCCCTCGAGAGCTGCCGTGGCGTGCAACAGGCCCAAACAGCAACACACAGTTCGTGAGAATCACCTACCGTGATGAAACGCGGGCAGGGAGACACACATCTCCGGAACCGGTACAAGCGCTCGGACATTATTCCAGGTGAGTAGGATACAGAAGCTTTTCCAAATCAACATCAACCAAAGTGCCTGCTGAATAGAAAAAAAGCTAATGAGCTATGTGCCGGCGTGCTTATATGCCCCTACGGTTATGCTGTCACATGCTACCGTTCTCACTAGGACCAATAGGATTGGAGTAGTTTTCATTCGCATTCAGCCCTAACATGCCTAAAGGCATTCCCATAGTGTTGTAACCGACGCAGTTTGAGTTCCCCTCGAAGGGGAACCCATTTTGGCAGCTTGTACCCTAGATCTCGTTCTTTCAGTCATGACCCAGCCTTCATGACCATAGGTGAGGGTAGGAATGAACACTGAGCGGTAGATCGAGAGCTTTGCCTTCTGGCTCAGCTCCCTTTTCGTCACAACGGTGCGATAAATGGAATGTAATACCGCACCCGCTGCTCCGATTCTCCGACGAATCTCACGCTCCATGGTCCCCTCACTCGCAAACAAGACCCCAAGGTATTTAAACTCCTTCACTTGGGGTAAGGACTCACTCCCTACCTGAAGAAAGCACTCCATCGGTTTCCTGCTGAGAACCATGGCCTCCGTTTTAGAGGTGCTGATCTTCATCCCAGCCGCGCCTGCAAAACCGATCCAGTGAGTGCTGAAGGTCACAGACCGATGATGCCATCAGGACTACATCATCTGCAAAATGCAGCAATGAGATCCTGAGCCCACCGCACTGCAACCCCTCCCCACCCCAACTACACCTCAATATCCTGTCCATAAATATTGACAGTAGTATATAACAAAACGCAGCCCTGGCGAAGGCCAACCCTAACCTGGAACCAAGACAGCCCCTCCACACCCAGAGCTTTCATCATTTCTGGACGGATCTCATCAATCCCTAGGGCTTTGCCCCTGTGTCTGTCTGACTACCTCAGCGACCTCCACCAGCGAAATTGACAACAATTCCCCATCATCCTCCAGCTCTGCTTCTACCACAGAGGACGTGTCAGCTGGATTTAAGAGTTCCTCAAAGTGCTCCTTACACCTCCCTATTAACTCCTCAGTTGAGGTCAACAACATCCCATCCTTACTGTACACAGTTTGGCTGATTCCTCGCTTCCCCCTCTTGAGATGGCAAACGGTTTTCCAGAAGCACCTTGGTGCCGACCGAAAGTCCTTTTCCATGTCTTCTCCAAATTTCTCCCACACCCACTGCTTTGCCTCTGTCACGGTTGAGGCTGCAGCCGTTTGGGCCCATCGCTACTTTGCAACGGCCTCCGAAGTCGTCCGGGATAACATATCCCGGAACGACTCCTTCAGTCGGACGGCTTACCTGACCACCGGTGTCCACCAGGGTGTTTTGGGGTCACCCCCCTTTGAGGCACCTAAGACCCTAAGACCACAGCTCCCCGCCGCAGCTTCAGCAATGGAAACTTTGAACATTGTCCACTCAGGTTCAATGCCCACAGCCTCTACAGGGATGCACAAAAAACTCCACCGGAGGTGCGAGTTGAAACTCTGTCGGACAGGGGCCTCCTCCAGACGTTCCCAATTTAGCCGCACTACTCGTTTGGACTTACCGGGTCTGTCCAGAGTCCTCCCCCATCCCCTGACCTAACTCACCATCAGATGGTAATCAGTAGAGAGCTACGCCCCTCTCTTCACCCGAGTGTCCAAAACATACGGCCTCAGATCAGATGAAACGATTATAAAATCGATTATTGATTTTTGCTCTGGTACCACGTACACTTATGAGCATCTCTATGTTCAAACATGGTATTTGTTATGGACATACCACGACTAGCACAGAAGTCCAACAACAGACAACTACTCTGGTTTAGTGCCGGGAAGCCGTTCCTCCCAATCACGCCTCAAACAACAGTCAGAGTTTTCACCCCCATCCCCTGCAGGGGTAGGGAGGCAACCCTCTCGTCCACCGGGGTAAACTCCAATGCAGCGGCACTTAGCCCGGGGCTTGTGAGTTTACCCACACCCGCCCGGTGCCTCACACCTTGGGCAAATCCAGAGTAGGACAGAGTTCAACCCCTATCCAGGAGTATGGTTCCAGAACCGAGACAGAAATGCGTAGAGGTAAGCTCCACCAGATCTAACTGGTAGCGCCCACCTCCCGCACAAGTTCCGGCTCCTTCCCCCACAGAGAGGTGACGTTGCACGTCCCCAGGGCCAGCCTCTGCTGCCCGGGTTTAGTCTGTCGAGACCCTTGACCGCAACCGAGCCCGGCAGTTCCTTCCCCAGGTGGTGGGCCCATGGGATGGAGAGAAGGGTGCCACGTAGCTTCTTCGGGCTGTGCCCGGCTGGGCTTCGTAACCCGGCCACCAGGCGCTCGCTGACGAGCCCTCCATTTGGGCCTGTCTCCAGATGGGGTGCCTGGGCTTCCTCCCGGCAGGGTCACTCCCTCTCTGCTTTGCTTACTCATAGGGTTTTTGAACCATTCTTTGTCTGGCCCCTCACCTGAGACCACTTTGTCATGAGAGACCCTACCAGGATCACACAGCTCCAGACAACACAGCCCTAAGGTTCATAGGGTCACACAAACCTCTCCACCACAATAAGATGATGGTTCCCGGAGAGAACCATCACCTTAACGTCTTGTGACCTGTTTATTTTCCTGTACCTGTTTTCTTAAATTGCTTCCAAGGTCGACGGGATGGGGTGAGCGGTTATTCGAAATTTGGAGGTCTACTGTACTGTTTGCTTTGTATATATGCGTTATGTTGGTAATTTGGTGATGTTTACTTTTTCTGGATGTTCGGTTGTGTTGGGTGTGGTTGTTGGTTTTGCCGGTGGCTCCGTTGAGCCTCTGACTTTATGTGGAGTTGTGATGGCCTCTGTGTGATCCAGTGAGGCCACTCTGTGGGAGTGATACCTCACCTCTTTGCCTTGAGTTGATTACAGATTTGGTGCAGCTGTGAGCGGGGGTAAAAGCTCCGCCTGGTACAACTGCACGCTCTCTTGACTCCAATCCAGAGCTAAACCACGGCCTGATCACCCCGACCAGCACATCTTGCTGCTTTGAGTTTAAGTTACAGAGACACAGATATATGTTTAGTTTATTCTTTTGTTAAATAAATCACTTTTTATCATTTATGCTGCCTGGTTCCCTCTTTTGTCATGGCCTTGAGCCAGGTTGTGACAGGAGGATTCCTTGTTAACAAGAAAACATGGAAATTATGAACACATCAAAGTGAGAAGAACAACTTCACAACTCAGAAAAGGGTACCATCAGAGGCGCATGTGAATGCACCATTGGCCTTGATAGAGGTCTTTGCTCTAAAGCCCAGTTCTGACCAAAGATTCGTGACAAAACCACACAGAACATTGAAGTGGTTTGAACCAGTCCGTCTCAGCTCAACTCAAGCCAGTTGATGGTGTGTTACAGGGTATCCTGTTGCATTGCTTTGGCAACAGCACCACCCTGTTGGGAAATTAGTTATGTAACGTGTAATAGGAAGTCAGCAGTGTTGCGTTCTACCTGTGTGTCAGTTGTGCAGCTTGTCAATACACGTATTTTATTCACCAACTTGCAACATGTTGTCGCTTCCGCTGAGCTGGCCGCCAGTAAACAAACAGTATATGGTGATTCTAGCTAAACAGTGACTTAAGAGAACCAGTGGTGTTAAAACACAGCAGTGAGTTAGAGAAAAAAAATGTTTGTCACTAGAAATGCAGCTATAGTAAGCATCTCATTATCACTAACGGTATCCAAATTAATTTTTAGATGCAACACATGCTATCCAGCTATATAAAACCCTAAAAGTCGAGAACAAAAGTGAAAAAATAGTTGTTTGTATAAGGATGATAAACTGTCTCGTCATAGTCTTAGTGGTGTAAACTGGCATGTTTCAGAATATCGCAGATTGGTGCGTTGCAAGCAGTTGCAAATTTCAACTCATCACTTTGAAAATCTTTGATCCGAACAGGTCCAAAGAGTGCAAGTCTTAATATGACAGAGTGATGTAATCTGAGCAAACAAAGTTTAACAACATGTCTGAGTTCAGGCCTCCAGAGTCTGATCAAGTTGTTTACATGTTAGTAGCTTTTCCTTTGGAGAGATTAATGAGATCCATGGAGGTTGATGCAGTCTGATAAAAACCTCAAACAGGTCACAGATCCAGTTCTGTGTTTGTCGGACCACAGCAGTGTGTATCAAGGTCAGGTACTGATGACTGAATAAGACAATATCAAATAATATCAGAATTCTAGTAATATACATATTTTATTCCTTAACTATTTGTTTTAGACAATTTTAATGGATAATGAATTTAATGTAACATATATAACTTTTGATGGACATGTAGAAGTGCAGAAATACAGATATCTTTATTTTGTGATCATGTTTACAGCATATATTCTTATAATCTGCAGTAATTCTACCATTGTGTGCATCATTGTGATTAACAAATCCCTCCATGAGCCTATGTACATTTTCATTGCAGCTTTGTTAATCAACTCTGTTCTTTACAGCACTGCTCTCTATCCAAAGCTTTTGATTGACTTTTTATCTGAACAACAGATCATATCTTATTCAGCTTGTCTCTTTCAGTGGTTTATGTGTTACACTCTAGCAATTTCAGAATTCTTCCTGTTGTCAGTCATGGCCTATGACAGATATGTGTCTATATGTAAACCTCTGCAATATCACACTATCATGAGAAAAACAACTGTTAATATTTTCCTGATTTTAGCTTGGCTTCTGCCCGCTTGTCAGTTTTTAGCAGGACCGCTGCTGATTGCTAATAAAAAACTCTGTTACTTTATCTTGAAAGGAATAATTTGCAACAGCACAGTTAACAAACTTTACTGTGTTCCTTCAACAGTACTGAATATATATGGCTTGATTGTGTTTGTAAGTGCTGTACCTCTCCCTGTACTCTTCATACTCTTTACATACACCAGGATATTTATAGTAACCTATCGAAGTGGGAGAGAAGTCAGGAGAAAAGCTGCACAGACCTGTTTACCCCACCTGTTGGTTCTGATCAACTTTTCCTTTTTGAGTACATATGATGTACTTCTAGCTCGACTGGAAACAAATTTTTCGAAAACTGTTTATTTAAGCATGTCTTTACAAATGATTTTGTATCATCCTCTTTTTAATCCGATCATATATGGACTAAAAATGAAAGAAATTTATAAACACCTGAAGAGGTTGTTCAATTGAGACAAATTAAACCAATAAATCCACTGTTTTACACTAATTACAACATAGTAATTATCTTATCTTATCTCACAAAATGCCAATTGAAGTTTTATGTTTGATTCTGTAGTAAAATTACATGTTGTTACCATTGTGGATATGTTTACCATATATTCCTCTTTCAAGAGCCTAGAACACAAGTGCATATCATTGAGTTTTATATTGAACTTATATTTTTGTCTGATTTGGCAATATAAAGAAAGTAAGGGGTTATAAGTGTAATGTGTGTGTTTTCATATTGTAAAAAGAACAATTAAAAAAGATACCATATTATTTATGCTGTGATATGTTTTATTTATTAGCACTAGACTATACAGTACATACATATTCTTGCACAAACAAGAAAACCAGCACTGTGAGGTTTCTAACAGCCTTAGTTGTATTTTGTAAATAATAAACTGCAGAACTGATTTTCAGAATCAGAAATACTTTATTGATCCCCGAAGGGAAACTCTGTGTTGCAGTTGCACAAATAGTATAAATATCAGAGTAGAAATATGAATAAAGAAATATAAGGAGTGCTGATATTTACATAGTTAAAGGAATGTTATGATAGTATTTACATAGTTAACATAATTAAGAAGTTGCAATGGTGAAAAGTAAAAATAATAATAATAATAATAGTGGCAGTTGAGTATTGCCAGTGTTATTGCACAAAACAGATAAGTCTGTGTGTCAGACACTTAGAGGAAGGAGTTAAAGTTTGATGGCCACTGGCAGGAATGACTTCTTTCTCTGTGGTGCATTTTGGGAGAATGAGTCTATCACTGAAAGTGCTCCTGTGATTGAGCAGCAAGCCATGGAGTGGGTGCAAGACATTGTCCAAGATGGCATGTAGTTTGGACAGCAACCTCCTCTCCGACACCACCAACAGAGAGTCCAGATCCACCCCCACAATGTCACAGGCCTCATGGATCAGTTTGTTGAGTCTGTTGGTGTCCGCTACCCTCAGCCTGCTGCCCCAGCATGCAACTGCAAAGAGGATAGCACTGGTTAGCATTTTGGATTCATGGACGTGTTAATATTCTTGGACTTTTTGATATTATTGTTATTTCCCATCCAAAGCACACAGCTGTCCTTGGAGGTATGGATGTGTCACAGACCCGCTTAGGGGAGTGTGCTAAACCCAGGAATACCAGTAAATCTTTCCACTGACAAACAGGATCGCAGGCAACTCGGCTCAAATATAACGCTTTTATTCTAAACAGTTTTAAAACTAGCAACAAACAAATGATTACAAAACACCATTAAGAGATTAGAAATCAAGTACTAAGGTTAAACACGCTAAAAATAATGTTCTTATCGTTCATGTTCAATGTTCTGTATAGTCCGTGGCAATGGCTGTGCAAAGGGCGGCCGTGTCCTGCTCCTGGAGACTGGCTCGTTCTTTTGCCGGTCCACGCGGTGTCCTACGCCTCTCGTTGGCCGACGCTGGGGGAAAACAGGGAGAGCACTCTCAATGAACAGATCACAAACAGTTCTTGTGCCCACACACTCTCCAAGGGTAGGTGGCAGACTTTCCTTTACTTATCTATTTCCTCGCGTTGTATCTCTCCCTAGAGTGGCTGCCGTCAATCCTTCACCAAGCCGTCCGTTCGTCCCGGTTACCGCTATCCTCCGTGTCCGTAGGGCTTCCTTTCCTCGACGTCTGCTCTGCTCTCCTGCTCCCGACCTGTGCTGTCCCGGCCGTGTCCTTCTCTCTCCTTTACTGCACTCCTGCTCTCCTTTTAACAGCCTGCACTCTCACACACCTGCTTCGTTAAGTCCAGGTGTTTCTAATTGTCTCTGCCTCAGCCCATTAAGTCTGGGCGACCAAAAAAGGAACAAGGGGGAGGGGCTTTAGTCTTGTCAGGGAGGAGACACAACCAGTCTGTACATAAAACTAAACCCAACCCAAAACATGCAATAATAAGTCATGCAATAATAAAACATGCAATAGTAAACCACGCGATAATAAGTCAAACAATAATAAAACATACAATAGAGGAACATGCGGATGCCCAACAACAAAACCCATGCAACAACAAGGAAAAATCACAGCACACGCATGCAGACACCCCACCAATAAAAATCCACCTCTGACAGATGTCCTCTTGAATTTCCTCTCCCAGGGTTTTTTTTTTGTTTACTTAAGCAGGGCTGGGAATTAGTTATGACCGCCAGCCTGTAAAAACCATGGACACACTCACCCTAAACCAAGTAACACTTGTAAGATCAGTTTACACAATAAAAGACAATAAAATACTATATATGATGTCCTGCCATCCCCCCGAAACAGTGGTACGCAGAAGACCAAAAACGAGACTCCAGCAGCACTCAAACACATCCTGGTGGGCTGCAAGACCAGTCTCAGCAGCCGCGGGTTCGACTGCGACCTGCAGCCATTTGCTGCATGTCGTTCCCCCCCTCTCTCCCCTTTCATGTATTCAACTTTCCTATACAAAAAGGCTTAAAATACCCCAAAAAATAATCTTACAAAAAAGAAAGATTAACAAATTGTATTAAAAACAAAAACTATGAGATTGAGATTTCACTGATCTTTAAAAAGCTTTTTTTGTGATCAAATTTTAGTTTGATCACAAAAAAGTAGTAGTTTATTTGAAAATGTAAAACATACAGTGTATATATACATACATTTATGCATACATATATATAATTAAAATGACAGATGAAAAGGTCATGTACTTCTCAGCACAACCTTCCAAAATAATTGAAAAGTAAACAGCAACAAACAATACAAACTTTAAAAAGCATTTGATACAGTTCATCATGAAATATTGTTACAAAAAATGGAAGGGTATAGCATCAGAGGTGTGACATATGATTGGATGAAAAGCTTAGTACAAAAATGGAGTCAGTATGTACAAATGGGTCATCACTGGTCAGTGAGCATTAACATTTCCTGTGGTGTCCCACAGGGTCAGTATTGGGCCCAAAACGGTTTATCCTCTAACTTAACAACAATTGTAAAGTATCAAATTTACTTAAATATATTGTTTTTGGAGATGACACAAATAAATTGTTGTTGCAGGGATGATTTTGAAAATGGTCACAAAAGAAATTATGTCTTTGTTTTAATTCAAATACTGTAAGTTTAAAGATAGATAATTGTTGGGTTTCTGTAAATAACATCCCAGAGTTTGGTCTAGACCTGCTCTTTTATGAAAAGCGTAATGAGAATACTGTTGTTGTGATTTGCCGCAATATAAATAAAATTGAATTGAAAATTGAATTGAATAGCTTGTGGATAAAGGAATCCTGTATTTGACAGGTAGCCAGTGCAGGGATGTAGATACTGTTGTAATGAGAAGTCTCTTTTTCTAGTGTCAGTTAAGTCAAGTCTTGCTGTTGAATTATGCACCAGCACCAGACACGGCAACAAGTATAGATAAAAAGATGGATATTAATAGGATTAATGGAGGCCAAAAAGGCTTAACTAGTGGACAAGAGTCTATACTCAGGCTAATGCATTTATCAACAGAAATACAATTCATTGGTAACCATGAACCAAAACTTAAATAAACGTAAATGTTATATTTTGCAAGTCTTTGCGTTTAAATTATAACAATGTTCTGAGCTTTTACAGTGTTGAGGTGCAGATGCTCTCAAACCTGCATAATAATACTGTGCCACTTGCACAATTGGTCTATTTACATTTTATCATCATACTATTTAAGCAGTTGCACATTTTGTGTATTCTCAACTTGTATGTATTCAAATATTTGTTATTGTATTTTATCCTATTATTTCATGTTTATGTATGTATGAATATTGTATCCTAGTATTTCATTTATATTTATATTCTGTGCTGTGTGACTGATTTTGCTGCTGCAACAAACTGTATTTTCCCATTTTATTGGGATCAATAAATATCTATCTATCTATCTATCTATCTATCTATCTATCTATCTATCTATCTATCTATCTTTTATGAGCACAGCTCTCTTTGTCTCTCTCTTGGTGTTTTGTTTTATTTTGGTAGTCTGTTTTTCAGTTTTGTATTTTGCTCAGTTTCCTGATTTAATTTGACAGGTTTGGTTTTCTGTCTTGTCTTTTTTTTTTTTGGTTTTTCCACCCCTTGTGATTACCTGATGTCTTCCATCTGTTTCCCAGCCCTTGTGTCCCCTGCCACTCTTTACATCGCTACCCTCTGTATTAAGTCTTTGTGTGTTGTCCTGTGTTAGATCATTGTGTTTTTGTCTCCAGTTTGTTAGTCTTCTTGGATAGTCTTTGTGTTCTTGTGCGTTCTATTTAACTTTAACTTTATTTTTGTATTAACCGTTTTTGCCTGCTTGTTCCCAGGACTTCTTTTGTTTTTTTGTGCATTTTTAATTTTCCATTAAATCATCTAAACTCTCCTCAGTTTCCACCTCTGCATTTGGATCCGCATTTCTCCAGCCTTCCCTGACAAGAAAAACACATGCTATTGGGAAATTCACCACAGTTATCACAGAATGGAAATTATTAACTTTGCAAATACAATTTGTTTATACCTATGTTTTTGGCTTGTTTTCTCTACTATTGGCCAGGTGTTCATGGAACTATGACAATTTAAATAGTTAGCCATGGTATTCCACAGGGCTCTATGCTCAGACCTATTCCATTCTACTCATATATGCTTCCTCTAAGCAATATTAATAGGAAACACTCCTAAAAACCTTCACTGTTTTGCAGATGAGACCCATTTATGTATATGTATTGAGCTATAACAAACTAATCAGTTCATTAAACTTTAGTATGTTCAGTCCTAATAGAGCAAATCACAGTGATGTGACCCTAAGACAAAAATCACTTCCAGGTAGACAAATGGCAATTGATTTAAAAAACTACTAAACGCTACAAATCTACGTCAGAAAAAGCGTGAAAAACTATATGGACAAAAATGCCGGATCATAAACTGCGAGGGGCAGGATTTGGCCCACGGGCCTTGAGTTTGACACGTGATTTAAATTGTGGAAATATGTGAAATCAGCAAAAAGTTGACATTTTCAGTCGTAACTGTAACGTTAAAAGATATTAAGTTAAACACAAAGATCCAACCTATATTCACTGTAGTGTTGCTTTGCTAAAGTGTTGACATTTAAAAGCATCAATAGACATTTCTTTGTTCCTTTTGGTTGTAACTTTTAGACAAGTTCAAAGTCCCCTTTCCACTCTGGGTGTCCTGAAACATGTAAAAACATCTTCATCCAAACCTTTGACAAATTCTCCTAAATAAATGACAAAACCTTAAGCCCATTGTATATGTCTCTTCCCAGAATAAAGCTTCTTAGGAGCTCTCCAGAAAGTTACAGGTACTTTGACCATTTTCTAGTATAGATATCCAATCTGGTAAATTGTTTCTATAACATTTTCCCGCCCGATCCTAGCCGTCTCACAAGCCCACTCCTGGATTGACGGCATCCCTTCGTTCTTCCATCCTTAAAATAATCTGTCTGGCTATTATCAAACGAGCCGTGGTCCAGCTTCTTGTGTGCTCATTTTACTATTTCTAACGCCGACATTACACCAAATGACTTTTCAAGAGATTCCACAAATTTTCAATATCAGAATGAAATCATGAGAGCCTTGCTAGAGCTAGCTAGCGTTGGTGGAAGGTGCTCATAAATCTCAGTCCCAGTCAGTCTTTTTTCTGTCTTGACGTTCCAACAAAATCAATCTTGTTTGATATTAATGCAAGTTTTAAGTCTTGGTTGTAAAATCTTGACTAAAATCTCAATGACATTATGACAGATCACGTTAAATGTGAGATGGGGTGGCGCCCGGATGGCTCAGTTGGTGGAGAGCGCGCCCACGTGTGGATGTTTGCTCAGACCCGGACCTGTGGCCCTTTCTGCATGTCATCCCCCCTTATCTCTCCCCTTTCATTTCTTCAGCTGGCCTGTCAATAAAGGCCTAAAAATGCCCAAATAATAATCAGGTCAAATACATAAAAAGATGTGAGACAGGGTCAGACATTAGCCTTTTCAAAGTCTTTTTAGAGTATTATTGTGTATGTTAGGCATTAGCCAAGAACATGTAAGAAACTCCACTCTTAATATGAACACATGAAATTCTAGTGATGTCAAAACAAGCCGAGTTAATGGAGCTGCAATGAAGGGAAAAAAAGATTTTTATCCTTGCCTAATATAAAATCTAAATTTCAAAGGCAATATCACCAACAAATATAAATAACCAATATCGAGTGGACAATGACAAGAGTAGGAGAACAACTACAACTGTAACTGTAAATGTGATATACACTTAAATACACTTATAATTCACTTTAAGTGATTACATTGGTTGTTATACAAGCTGCAGACACGTAATACATCTGTTGTTGAACTATTTTGACAAGAACATAGATTTATGTCACTGTGACTTCAAAAGGGAATTTTGACTTCTAGGTTTACATGGAAATATCAGTGACTTGGGTTTTTCTAATCGGAGTGGGTTTAGTGCCTTTGGAAGAGTTGTCACTAGTTTCAGGCAATACCACACATGTAGTACACAACTTGCTCTTATGTTTACATAATTTACATTACATTTGAATTGTAATATTGAGAAAGTATGGACAACATACAAATGGGTTACTGATTCTGAAAGATGAATCCCTAATATTTTTATAGTAATAAAACATTAATATCTTCCATTGCAATTTTTTGTAAATACATGACAAGGGTTCCTCCGCTGACGTCCAGAACCTCCGTTGATGTCCAGAACCTCCGCTGATGTCCAGCCGTCCAGAATCTCCGCTGCCGTCCAGCCGTCCAGAACTTCCACTGACATCCAGAACCTCCGCTGATGTCCAGGACCTCCGCTGATGTCCAGAACTTCCACTGATGTCCAGAACCTCCACTCACGTCCAGCCGTCCAGAACCTCTGCTGACAACCATAAACTCTGTTGACATCCAGAACCTCCCCTGACGTCCAGAACCTCTGCTGACATCCAGAACCTCCGCTGACATCCAGCCGTACTGAACCTCTGCTAATGTCCAGAACCTCCGCTGACGTCCAGAGCCTCCGCTGATGTCCAGCACCTCCGCTGACGTCCAGAACCTCAGCTAACGTACAGAACCTCAGCAGATGTCCAGAACCTTTGCTGATGTCAAGCCGTCCAGAACCTCCATTGACTTTCAGCCGTCCAGAACCTCCGCTGACGTCCATAGTCTCAACTGACGTCCAGCAATCCAGAACCTCAGCTGACTACTAGCCATCCAGAACCTCCACTGACGTCCAGAATCTCCATTGACTTTCAGCCGTCCAGAACCTCCGTTGACGTCCATTGTCTCAACTGACGTCCAGCAATCCACAACCTCAGCTGACTACTAGCCATCCAGAACCTCCACTGACGTCCTGAATCTCCATTGACGTCCAGAACCTCCGCTGCCGTCCAACCGTCCAGAGTCTCAGCTGCCATCCAGCTGTCCAGAACCTGCGCTGACTTCCAGCCGTCCAGAACCTCCTTGACGTCAAGAACCACCTCTGACGTCCAGAACCTCCGCTGACGTCCAGCCTCCAGAACCTCCGCTGACATCCAGCCGTCCAGAACCTCTGCTGACATCCGGAACCTCTGCTGACATCCAGAACCTTCGCTGACGTCCAGAACCTCCGCTGACATCCAGAACCTCTGCTGACCTCATTTAACTAGACATAATGAATGCCCCTAATGAACGCAAGCAGACTTATGGGACTACGCCCAGTGGATGAGCTGCCCTGCATTGCAGGCTCATATGACGGTTCCCCTGACTTCCTGTAGCTGTAACAATGGATATAATGGCCATAATTCATCATATGTATTATCTTAAAGCACATCCGAGGGCTGTATGCTGTAAAGCCTTTAACGTTATTAACATCGGCCATTGTTCAGTAGGTAGCGGTAGCCAGTAGCACGACCCAATGATTTCATGTCTGTGGTTCTGTGAAAACATCCATGGGTTGATTTTGAGAAAAATTTAAACAGGGTGTTGCATGTGACACGTGATGTTGTATTACTCGTGTCTCTTTTTAGACCGACCCCTGTACTTGAATCTGATGCGGGCCACATTAAAAAAAATACAGTCAGTCAAAGAAATTTGATCTGGAATAAAAATCTGAACTGAGCATTTAGGCCTGCAGTCTTAAAGTAGCCAAAATGTACTCAACATGCGCTTTAAATACAGTCCTAGTCTAGTCCGCAGTAACACTTTTGTTTGCTAATACGTACACACACAGTCCTTCTTCTCTGCTCTCACCAAAGTCACTCCTCCTGTCTGGATGGCCTCTGCGTGGATTGTTGCATTGAGCCACGTCTCTGTGATCACCAGGAAACAGCAGTCCTGCATGTTCTTCTGTGCGGACATGGTGAGGTCCAGCTCTTTTTTATCTTGTTTGCTAGTGATCCTACGTTTGCTATGAAGACACTCGGCAGTGGTGGTCTGCGTGGGTCTCATGCTAGCCTAGCACGTACGTACTTACGCTCTGTGGCCTCGCTTCTGCCTTCTGTTACTGCGCCGCCTCCATTGCTGCAAAGTGGGAACAGTAATTCACGGAGTCCCCGATGGCCTCACTATCTCCGTCGGGCGTCATGGATGTTCATATTCAATCTGTCACTAGCCCACGCAGCGGTCCCTGCCTGCTTTAAAACCACCTTCATTGTGCCATTGCCAACACACTCCATTGCAACAAGCCTTAATGACTACTGTCCAGTTGCACCCCTGGTGTATGCCGATGATACTCAATTATATTTATCGATCAAGCCGGACGAAACTGATCAGTTAGCTAAACTTCAAATGTACTTTCAGGATATTTGACAGAGAAATTCGTTTTGATAAGTCCTTTATTAGACAATTCTCTGTAGTAGTGTTTTAGAATATTATATCTTGCATGCTTAAATTCATATATTTATATTCATATTATAATCACTGCTTTCATGCTTATATGATCTCATATGCACATTTAACCAAATATGTTTCCTTTAAAGCTTTTAACCAAATATGTTTCCTTTAAAGCTGTTAGGGCCTCCAGGCAGTAAAATGTCTCCACGGCCGCATATCATAAAGATAGCAAATGTCTCCAAGTGTCTTAACTCCGAGGTCTGGTAAAGGCCAGGATGCCACGGCAGACCTGCACTTTGAACTCTTTTCTCTGTGTAGGCATAAACCATTATACCAGATGCTTTAGACTAAACAACTGTAAATCTTTGTATGTGTGTGTGTGTCTCCAACAACCTTCAATAAAAAGCCTATGCTTTTGTAACTAGGTGTCTGTCCCGTGGAAGCAATACTGGCAGGCAGATTGCTCCTGCGGTTCTTTCCCTTTTGCAAAAGACATTAACTCCACATTTTGCCGTCTGAGTCTCGTTTTCTTTGCTTGACCATGTTTATTTAGTAAGATAAAGTGTCGCTAAACCTGACATTTTCTGGTGCCGAAACCCGGGAGTCAACAGCTGAGGAGTCCAGGACCGCGCTCGATCAAGGCCCGAGAATCTGTCGACAGCCGTCCACCCCTTCGCTGGACGGGGCCCTAGATTGGTCCGGTGCTGCCCTGCATTCCCCGGTGACGACTTCCCCATGGTCGAGCAACGGACAGACACGGTGAGTGTGGCAGTTCTGAGTTTCTCATGTAAAAAAAGAGGTGCACGGAGTTTTTGCTAGTTAGGGTTTGTACTGAGGATGTGACAAATCTGAAAGTAATGGTTATAGTAGCCCCGCTGTATATTGGGTCTGTTATTCTGTTTACCTGTGTGTACATATACAAACGCTTGACGTAACGGCTGTGTGTCTTACGGTCTGGGACTTTATTGAGTGATTTGTTGTGGATGCTGGGAGCAGGTGCGGACTCGAAGCCGGGTTGTTGTGGTTAATACTTTCCGTCTGGGACATAGCTAGTTTAAACAGGGAGCTATCAGTTAATTCTGACAAGTTCCGAGGGAGCTATCAGTTGGTTCTGACAAGTTCCGGGACGTCCAAAGCGACACGTTTCCCCGTGCGGGGAGACCGGGGGCCTATTGCACGAAAGTAGAATAAAGATATCCAGGATAAATGAAAAAGCGCAGCTTGACTTAGTGTGATCCGCTCATCGCGGCTTAATCGGTTGCACGTTTGCCGAGCCAGGATAAACAGGTGGAGCTATGTCAAGCCAGGTGTAGATAGCTGGGATAAGTGCACGTTCACGGCTTTCTCACATAGACCACGGTATCGATCACAGATTTACTGATGCAGAGATGGAGAAGACGCATGCGCCATATGTTTCACCCAATGAGCAGCAGCTTCTAATGGAAAGTAACGAGGAGGGGAAGAATATGCAAAAAGGGAAATACGGCTCTTATCAAACGGAGAGAAAAAGCCCAACATAGTGGACCCGACTGAATGTGTGAGAGTGTAAAAATATCTACTTAGCCCATAGTCACACCACATTTTTATAAAGTTGTAGGCTACACTGTGTTTTAATTGCTTTAAATATGCTAGTTTCATGTTTCTGTTTTTATGTGATAAATGTGCTGGTTTTACTGTAAAGTGTCTTTGACTAGCCTACCATGTAAAGCACTATATAAATAAAATGTATTATTATTTAGCCTTTGCCTTAAAAGTGAGCAGAGGGAATTAATGTTCCTCGGAAAATGGACCCTATAGGCTTAATTTCAAACCCTTATTCACAGCGCGAGTTTTACAACCATATGCACAAATCTCTATAAGCTATGTCTAATTCTTTGTACAATTAATGTTCATACAGAACGATCAGAAAGGGACAACAACTAGAAAAAGAAGTAAATGACTTCAATACACGCTGTGAGCATTTGTAAAACAATATTCATGTTTTTTTATTCTTCTGACAAGTGACGCACCAAAATAAAAAGATTAAGAAGCATTGTGGTGTTCCCGATGTGATGAATGTAAACTACACTACACGTACTGTACATAGGCCACTTTATTGGTCCAGGGATGGGAGACTAATTGAGAAGGTTATGAAACCAATGTAAGCTATAATAAAAAACATTAGGCCTACATATTAAGGAGTAACACAAACTGTCCTTTATTAGAGAAGGATAAGCAACAAGAAAATGAAATCATGAATGTATTGGTCTCTGACCAGTCTGCCATTATTATCATCTGGGAATATCGCTACATTAATATCGTCACACTTAATCTTCGGAACGCGTCCTGTATAAACCTGAAGCTGAGACCACGGACGCTGCGCTGCTCATCTCTACTGTTACAGAGAGAGTGGACACTGACGCGATGCACAGGTCTGCCGGCAGGCAGCTGGGCAGCAGCCGCACGCCAGCACGGTACCGTCCCACCGGGAAAAGTCCCACTCCGCATCAGGGTGCCAGTGCAACCATTCCTAACCATCTAAACAACTGTAGTAGGGTTTAAATCAAACTCGCGACAACAATAGTGACAATAGGCTAATGCATGTTAATGAAAATAAAGCAGAAGACATTCAGAAGACAACGGAATAACTGTTAAACACGTTTATTTCGGATCAGACGGCAGCTGATTTGACACATGAGACTCCAGGATTAATCTTAGCCTGGCTGTTAGCCTGCTCTGGACCAGGCTAGCCGCAAAGAATAAATCTCCATGGTTACTTGGCTGGGCTTAATTCAATCTGGTTTCGTGCAACCGAGTCAAAGCTAAATTCATCCAGGATAACTTGAATATCCCGGCTTAATCCCTTATCCTAGTTTCGTGCAATAGGCCTCGGGTGTCTAGAAGCCCTCCTGATTGGGTTCGGGAGCTCGGCAGGGGTGATCACCGGCTTTTTGTTTCCCGACACGCCGTGTGTGTGTTTGCACAGCGGTGACCAGTCGGAAGCGCTGTGTACGTCTTTCACAGCGAGGCAGTGTTGTTTGTTTGTGTATTGTTGCAGTGCACTGTTTGCTATTTTGTGTTTTGTGTTTTATGTTGTGTTTCACTATTACGCTATGTGTGTTGACTCATAGTGGGTAGTGAATTTGTGTTTGTTTCCCGACACACCGTGTGTGTGTTTACACCGCGGCAGGTCGTCGGAAGCGCTGGGTGTTTTTCCCGTAGCGGGTTTGTGTATTGTTTGTGACAATTTGTTTGTTTGCTGTTTGGTTGTGAGACAATAAAAGTGTTGCTGCACAGCGGTTTATTGTGATAACTTGTGGTTCTTTGTGAGACTTTGCTTAGGACAGGGACACAGGTTGGGTGTAGCGCAGCGTAATATTGTGAAGTTTGTATTTTATTGTCGCAGTGTTCTATGGTGGAAATTGTGTGATTTGTGAAACAGAGCAGGATGGGTCAAAATCAGAGTACAGCCGTCCTGAAGGACGTAAAATTTATGGAGGAAAACTTCCCGGGAAGTGTAGAATTTGTGAAAGATTGGATAAAGAAATACGGCTTTGATGGTGAGATTAGGATGACGTCTGTTACTAGTTTATTAGAACGACTGCAGGTAGAGGAGAGAGTTGTAATGACTGAGAAAAAAAGACGGAGGATATTGAGGGAGCTGAGTGCGGCCGGAATGTGGAGAGAGCAGGCATGCAAGCGAGAGAGGGAGATTGAGAGGAAGAATGAGGAAAATGAGCTAAAAACAGACGCTGTTACAGTTATCATCACTAGTCAAAAAACAACAGCCCAGATGCAGAAATGTAGTATAATAAAAAAAGAGATAAAAAAAGGTCCAGATACAGAATGCACCGTAGCAGCTTTGAAAATTCATCCAGATGATGAAACTGGAGTGAAAATACGGAAAAAACCCCCGCAGCAGCCCCTACAGCCCTCCCCTCAGCAGCCTGAGGAGGAGGCGGGTCCCCCTACACCGGATGGTGACGGGACCGAGGAGGAAGAGGGGGAGAGTGAAGCCGAGGAGGAGGAACCAGAGGGCGGTGCTGTGGGTGGGCAGCAGAAGCCCGACACGCCTCTGAAGGACAGAACGAGGCGGGGTGAACAAAAAGTGAAACAGGAAAAGACAGTTGCACCCAAGCCAGCTAAAAATGCACAGGTCTGCCTATATCAAAAGAATAATAGACTCTACCCTGATCTCAGCCCTCTACAACGCCCCCTATTGACCAATTATCCACCCCCAGATATAGCAGAACAACATTTAGAAGAAAAAGTAAGTCACAGTTTCCCCATGATGGAGGTGGCAAACCCCCACTATGGAGAAGGGGGAGATCAAGAACGCACTATTAGAGTGTATCGCCCCTGGACTAACACAGAAATGACTGAAGCATGTAAAGGGTTAGGAGACCCTACAACAGAAAGGCCAATGGAAAAAAAACGACCGATGTTACAACTGTGACAAACCAGGCCACATTGCTCGAGAGTGCCCAGATCCACCGAAAAACAAGAGAAGAGGAAAGCGACGCTACTCTCGTCCCCCACCTCATAATCCAGACTACAGAGATAATCATGAGGAATGACGCCAAACTGAGGATTCAAGCCAATCTGCTACGGAGAAAGAAGACCCAAACCAAGGAGACCCCGTAGAAATATTGGACTTGACTCAATTATTTTCCCTGTCCCTGAAAGAAGAAGAAAAACCTTATTACACTCTCAACATTGGAGGAGAAAGAATAAAGTTTTTATGTGATTCAGGAGCAGACAGGACAGTGTTAAAAGACAGAGTCCCCACAGTAAGGCCAGGCCACAAATGGATAGCAGTAGTATCAGCTAATGGTAAAACTCAGTTGCTAAAAATATCTAAACCTATCTCTGTATTAGATGAAGATGGCGAAGCCCATACGGCAGAATTAGTGATCAGTCCAGACTGCCCAGTGAACTTGTTAGGGAGGGATTTAATGAAACAACTAAAAATAGCATTAATCCCCACTGAAAAAGGAATGAGGCCAGAAAAGATGACTCCAGCTTATGTCCATGAAGGACGAGGAACGCCAAAGCGGTTCTTCGCCCTGGACCTTGCCACCACGGGCCCTAGGTCCGTTGTAAGTCACCTATTGAAACACATGCCAGATAAAACAGACATTGTTCCCCAAAACGAATGGCCATTGCATGTGACTATGTGTTATGAGAGGCCTGAAAAGCCACGCCCCCCTGTGTATGTAGACCCCTTCCTCTACAACCCATTTGAGGATATGATCAACAGTGTGGCTACCTATGAAGAACAGTTCAAAAAGCTAGGGCCACAAACCATCACAATAGACTATGTCTATGCCACCCAGAACGGTGACGTAGCTGCTACAGTGAAACTACCAGACCCGATCAAAGCCCTCTACAAAGGAAGTGGAAAGCCACACGTCTCACTGGCCAGATCACCAGATACCAGAGAATGGTACCAGCTTGGACGCCTTGTGACCAGAGTGTCAGGACTCATGGAGGAAAAGTGGAGTCCCGGACCCCATGGAGATGAGTGCACAGTACAAGGCATAGGGAAAGTGACTCGGACAGGGGTCCACTGGGTGACGGTTGCCAAGCCGACCATTCACCTCGACGCATGAACTAAACAGCAATTCCTCGCTGCTGAAACAAAAGTCGACCCACTTTCAGCAGTCCCCCAAACGTTTTGGTCTACAGGTAAAACAGATGTAGGTTTACTTAAGACTGCTAAACCAGTAGAAGTACACCCCAAGACATCCTATAGGCCAAGAGTAAGACAGTACCCCCTAAAGCCAGACGCTATTAAAGGAATTGCCCCTGTAGTGCAGAACATGAAGGAAGCTGGAATTCTAGTTGAGGACCCAACTTGTGAATGTAACACCCCCATTTTCCCAGTTAAGAAGCCAGACGAGTCGTGGCGCTTAGTGCACGACCTTAGACAGGTAAATGCAGCAGTCCAGACTAGAGCCCCATGTGTACCAGACCCTCACACCTTGCTGAACAATCTGAAAGCTGAACACAAGTGGTTCACTGTAGTGGATCTGAGCAACGCCTTCTTCTCGATACCACTACACAGGAACTCACGACACTGGTTCGGTTTCACCTTTGAGGGAAAGAGATATACTTACACCAGACTTCCGCAAGGATTCACAGACAGCCCCACCATTTTCTCTCAGGAGATAATGGCGTGCATGGAAGGAGCAAAGTACAGTGAAGAGACCCAAGTACTGGTCTATGTGGATGACATCCTGATTGCCTCCAAGACAAAGGAGGCCAACGTGAAAGACGCCATAAGCATTTTCAGACACCTTGCTAACTGTGGGAACAAGGCTTCAAAACACAAACTCCAATTCTGTCAGGAAGAAGTGGTCTTCCTGGGCCACAAGATCTCCCAAACAGGGAAAGCCCTCACGACGGACAGAAAACAAGCTGTTTTACAGAGCCCAAAGCCCCGCACAAAAAGACAAATGATGGCATTTCTTGGGCTCTGCAACTACTGCCGTAGCTGGATACCCCATTATGCCCAAATGACTCAACCTCTCCTGGACATGATGTACCAGCTAAACCTAGCTCTGAAGGATGAGCTCACATGGACTCCGGAAGGAGACGACGCGTTCAATGCTCTCAAAGACCAAATCGCTAACACAGGAGTGTTATGCCTCCCCGACTACACCAAGCCCTTCGTCCAGTCAGTGGACTGCAGGACCAAGTTCATGACATCAGTGCTATCACAGAAGCACGGTTCAAAACTCCAGCCAGTAGCGTTCTATTCTAAAAGGCTGGACCCAGTGGCGTGCGCACTTCCCCCTTGTGTGCGTGCAGTTTGTGCCGCGGCCCTCGCGGTACAAAGCTCAGCAGAAGTAGTGTTGTTCCATCCAACCACGTTGCTAGTCCCGCATGCAGTAGACATGCTGATAACCGAAACCCGGATGACTTTTCTGTCTCCAGCGAGACACTTATCAATCATGACCACTTTGCTCTCCCAACCACATTTAGAGATAAAAAGATGTAACACACTAAACCCCGCCACACTGGTCCCCACAGAGGACGATGGAGACCCCCATTCGTGTGTAGATCGGACAAATGAGAACTGCAAACCACGAAAAGACTTGAAAGATGACCCAATTCCAGACAGTATTCACGTGTTTGTTGATGGATCTGCCTCAAGGTCGTCAAAAGGAGAAAACCAAGTGGGATATGCAGTAGTGACACAAGAAGAGACGCTGCTTAGCGGGCCGTTGCCCTCAAAATACTCCGCCCAAGCAGCAGAGATAATTGCCCTCACAGAAGCCTGTAAATGGGCGAAAGACAAATCAGTGACTATCTACACAGATAGTCAGTATGCTTTTTCAACAGTGCATTGTTTTGCTGCTCAGTGGAGTAGGCGAGGAATGATGACTTCTACAGGAAAGACAGTTGAGCATGCAGACTTGCTAATGAAGTTACTACAGGCTATTCAATTACCACACAGATTAGCTATTTGCAAGTGTGCAGCGCATACTAAACGACAAGATCCAGTCAGTTTAGGTAATGCAAAAGCAGATGAGGAAGCTAAGAGAGCAGCTGTAAGATCAGAGCACTTAGCGGTTCAAGAGGAACCACAGAATCCGATTCCTACAGAAGTACTGAAAAACATGCAGGACAACTCCCCCAAAACTGAGAAAGATGTTTGGCTATCAGATGGTGCCACTTGTGTTGATGGCCTATATCAGAAAGATGGCAAGCCCTGCTTGCCTAAAAATTTGTATCATATAGTCGCTAGGGTGAGCCATGGCGGAAGCCATGTCTCTACAGCAGGGATGATGTCTATGATACAGAAGGTGTTTCACACCTTCAAAGGATTAAATTCTTATCTAAAAAATTTTTGTAGAGGATGCATTATCTGTTGTAAACATAATCCGCAGGGAAATGTAAGACCAAAGAGAGGGAAATGCCCACAAGGGTCACATCCGTTCGAAGTCCTGCACATGGATTTCATAGAGCTAAACCGAAGTGGTACTTACAAGTACTGTTTAGTTCTGGTAGATTCCTTCTCAAAATGGGTAATAATAGCACCCTCACGAAAAGCTGATGCCATTACTGTAGCCAAAACACTCGCTAAAACGGTAATACCCCAGTATGGCATCCCAAGAATAATTTGGAGTGACAATGGCCCACATTTTGTAAACGAGACAGTATCATTGCTAGGACAACACCTAGGCATAGAACTGAAGAGACACTGTTCCTACCATCCCCAAAGTGCTGGATTGGTCGAGAGGACCAACGGCACAGTAAAAAACAGGCTAAAGAAAACTATGGATCAGACAGGAAAGCCATGGCCAGAGTGTCTTCCCCTAGTAGAGTTGTACATGAGAATTACACCAAACACGACAGGACTGACACCTTTTGAAGTGGTTCACGGCAGACCATTTATTTTACCTTTGTGGGAAGGGGTCCCCTGGGCAGAGAAAAGTGATGATCCAGGTGCCCTCTTAGCAGAGTGGATGTGCAAAGTGTTTAGAGATAGGACTGTTCAAAGTGCATGTAATCTGCCTATCTCTCCCTCTCTGTCTCCTCAGGTGCAGAGACTCCAGCCAGGTGATGAAGTGCTGATAAAAGTGATAAAGAGGAAGTGCTGGTCATCACCAAAGTGGGAGGGGCCGTACACTGTGCTCATCACCACGCCCACAGCTGTAAAGATTGCTGAACGATCCACGTGGATTCACCAAAGTCACTGTAAAAAGATCATTCCATTCCCACACCCCGATTAGGCTGGAGGGCGGACGGTATCAAAACCTTTGTCTGCTGAAGAAAGAAGAAACCAACTGAGACTTTATACTCCAGCTATGGGTGAACTAAAGGGATGGGTTTGTTCTGTCCTACTGGTCCTCTGCGTGTCACTGACAGCGACTAAGGGACCACAACAACAACAGGTTTCACACGGAAACCGTATGCTCATTGACGAAGCCCTGAAAGACTATGACGTGGTCTACAATTCGTCCTATGATTTGAACCTTTGGTATCGCTATGCTAAATATGTAACCAAATCTGAGAACCACAAAAATTGTTATGTATGCACACGTATGCCAATTGCGGCCCACAACCCGTATGTTGTCCCGAAACCCGTCGACGCCAGCACCATCTTCCCACACGCGCTACCCTCCGCCGTAGCACCCGCTCTGTTGAATGAAACCCTGAATTGGCAAATGCCCCCGCCATTGCCCAAATGCAAATTGGACTTCACTAAATTTGTAAGTCAACCGTTTAACGAGACATATGGTCCCCTTTATGGTCCGGTCCACATACCCCCAGGTACCAAATATACATGCTATGAGAATCGTGTCCGCATACGACATGGAGAACCGGTACAGGTGGGAGAAGTCTCCCTAGTGCATTGCGCCGTGGTCTACACCCCCTGTACACCACTGCCCAATGGCACGTTAAACGCCACCCAGGCAACACCAGGTACAATTTGTGTGCCTTATTTTCAGGCCCCTGATGCATTGGGAACATATGGCCAACTAGGAGTCAGTTGGCTGTGTGGCTCCTACATGTTCCTAGATTTACCGGCAGGTTGGGTGGGTCGTTGCGCTCTAGTAGAACCGGCAGATCACTCGTATATGGTAACGCTTCGCCCCCAACCACGTGCGAGACGTAGTGCTTTGGAACGCCATGACAGCGTATGGGGATCGGATGTCCCCAAGGACCACAAGCTGTGGTCAGATGGCCAAAAAGTTTTGCATGCACTTTTTCCGTGGGTAGGGGTGGGTAAAGTTGAGCTGAGAATGGAAACAATCAGTTACCGAGTAGGACTGTTCATGAATTCAACCGTAACAGCCCTATCAAAAATACGCGAAGAATTAACCGCTATAAGATTGATCGCCCTCCAAAATAGGCTGGTGTTAGACCAGTTGACGGCATCACAGGGTGGTGTGTGTGCGCTTATTGGTACTACGTGTTGCACTTTTATCCCAGATAATGATAAAGATGCAGGTGTCATTCAGCAAGCCATTCTTAATTTGACTGCACTTAGAGATGCTGCTGAGGCAGATAATGTAGTAAGCGGAGATTTCCTCTCCTGGTTAACTTCAGGACCTTGGTATGGATTATTGCTTAGAATTGTTACTCCCCTTGTAGCAGTACTTGTAATAATTTTCATAGTACTAGGTTGTGTGATGCCCTGTGTTCATGCACTCATACAACGTACTATGTCTCAAGCTCTAACCAACTATGCACATGTTCAGTTTCATCAGCTCTCTACTAAATCTACTCAGAATGATGAGTGGGTCCCAAGCTCACACAATGATGTATTAAACCACACATAAACCTTTGAACTCATCTTGGCCAAAAAGGGTGATCGCTCCCTAAGGGAGGGTCGAGAAGGAATTTTTCCTTTCTAAACAGATGGAAAGGGTTTTTTGCCTTCTCCCTGATGAAGAGTAAACAAGTATCCTATCCTGTGTGTGCATGTTTTGACGTAATTATTGAAAACCGCAACCCGGAGTGATAATTGCTGATGTTTGTTAAATGTACAACAGGAGGGAAATGACAGAGAAATTCGTTTTGATAAGTCCTTTATTAGACAATTCTCTGTAGTAGTGTTTTAGAATATTATATCTTGCATGCTTAAATTCATACTATTCTATATTCATATCTATAATCACTGCTTTCATGCTTATATGATCTCATATGCACATTTAACCAAATATGTTTCCTTTAAAGCTTTTAACCAAATATGTTTCCTTTAAAGCTGTTAGGGCCTCCAGGCAGTAAAATGTCTCCACGGCCGCATATCATAAAGATAGCAAATGTCTCCAAGTGTCTTAACTCCGAGGTCTGGTAAAGGCCAGGGTGCCACGGCAGACCTGCACTTTGAACTCTTTTCTCTGTGTAGGCATAAACCATTATACCAGATGCTTTAGACTAAACAACTGTAAATCTTTGTATGTGTGTGTGTGTCTCCAACAACCTTCAATAAAAAGCCTATGCTTTTGTAACTAGGTGTCTGTCCCGTGGAAGCAATACTGGCAGGCAGATTGCTCTCACGGATCTTTCCCTTTTGCAAAAGACTTCTAACTGCACATTTTGCCGTCTGAGTCTCGTTTTCTTTGCTTGACCATGTTTATTTAGTAAGATAAAGTGTCGCTAAACCTGACAATATTAAAACCTGGATGACCTTTTACCTGAAAGGAGAAAATCCGTTACAACATATGAAAATACAATACTGTGTCTCATACATTCTTTGCTTCTATTTTTCCTTCAAATGTCAAGAATGGATCCAAATAGAAAAAATTATGTATGTGTATGAAGAAATAACAACAAACTTTAACGACAAAAAGAATGGATCCAAATAGGAAGAATGTCAAAAACTACTTTTGGAGAGAGTATCTTATGTTGTCTAATTTAAGATATTTGCATAACTAATATAATAATTTGATTCACTGAGGATACAAAGGGCTAGAAGGTCTTTCCATCACTTTCTGCCTTCACACTTTCCCCCGTTTGGTTAAAACCAACCCTGGTCCGGTTGGTCCGGGGCGGTGGGACAGCTCATACGAACCCTGGAGCGGATCAATGGTTTAATGGAAGGGGTCTCCAACGATTTCTAGACCAAGGACCCCCCCGGAATTGATTTCCATATTAAACTGGGCCTACAATATATTCTTAATACCCTATTAAAATAATTATTGTCATATATTTATACATCACGTTTTCCTGTTGAAGAACATACATGTAGCACAGTGTATTTACCTTACCTCACAGGTTGACGAGCCGGTCATCAGTGTTGTGTATATTAAAATCAAATCACAAATAAGCCAATTTATCTTTGCTAATAAAATGTTGGACTCATGTTTATGTATATCCTCAGACATAATTTGGGCTCCCCCCTGCAGTAACTGTGAGGACCCCACCATTTAGGTCTTTAAATGACCCCCCCCCCCTCCACTTATATATGATTTCTTTTTTTCTTTTTAATATACAATGGTCTTAATAAAGTCCTCAGAAAGTGAATCTATAAAGGAAAGTTGTGATTGTTTTTGTGTGTGTGTGTGTGTGTGTTGTGTGTGTGTGTGTGTTGTGTGTGTTGTGTGCCTCCAATTAGTATGATGCAATCTATTTCAACAACACCAATATGGCGTCCACAGAACCCCGTGGCTGATGTAAAGAGACTGTAATGAGTGTCATTAGTGTGGATGGACACCATGCCAGGCCTCGGGGGGAGGGGGGGGGGGTCTGACTGCAGCCAGATAATTATCACCCAGTGGTCACAGTGTTTGGCCTCAGGGGACAACTAAGAAACAACAGTTATCACCACAGCCAGCAATCGGACTGGAAGGGCTTTTAACAAGTAGCAAAGTTGGCTGAAGTTATTATCAGAGTAATTGGTCAACAGGTCATTATTTCTTCTTCTTATGATAACAATTAAACACATCAGCCGGATTTTTGGCCATTTCTGCCTTTAATCACCAGGACAGCTAGGGCATGAAAAGGGGAGAGAAAGGGGAACAACATGCAGGAAACCTGCTGAAGGTCGGATCTGAACCCTGGGCCTCTGTGTGGAGGACTAAACTCCTTCATATGGGTGCCATTATATTGACTTTTTCTAATTAAATTGGTATAAATCTAATTGGATCCTACAAAATACAATACACTGACTGCAGATAAGTACCTCATACAACTCCACTTCAAAAACTTCCAACTATCCCTTTAACCCAAGCAGTGGCAGAGAGTAAAGTCCCATGTGTTGTTTTTTTTTAACAATTTCAGAAGGCACTGACAAGCTACATGAGCATAAAACTGCATCTTTTATGCATCGTTCGGGAGCCCAACTCCAAACCTATTGGCTTGTTTCATTTAGAGAAGAGGCCTTTAACCCGTTTATGCCGGATGCTTCGTGCCGACACGTCTACCGCCGGTTACTGCATTGCGCAACTCTGAACCGCCTGCCGGCTGCTGCGTGGCGCAAAGGATCATCCAGCACTTCATCATCATCATCATCTACCACATCCTCCCTCCCAAATTCCTCACTATCTTTCACAATGTCACTGCCCTCGCTGTCAAAATCCTCTTCTGTCGGAGCCATTTTGTTGCTCGTCTCTCAAAAATTCATAAACAAACGCACATGTATGTCTGGTTGATTGACATGATTTTCAGCAAACCACAGTACATTTTAGTGGTCACATGGCTTTAAATGGCCAACAAGACCCGCCTCATGTGTATTTGAACCAATGTGCGTTCTCTGCTGCACGCGTCATGAAAAAACTGACGAATACAAAATGCTGCGCCACGCAGCAACCGGCAGGAGGTTCAAAGTTGCGCAACGCAGTAACCGGCAGTAGATGTGTCGTCGCGAAGAATTCGGCACAAACGGGTTAAATTAATTTAATCAAAGCCACGGTGGGAGGTGTTTGCAGGTGAAGCTACTACTATGTTTCCATGCACACAATATTGTAGTATGTAGTAATATTTCAGCGTGCTCCAGCGGCGGAGGACTTGTTGGAGCGTGTGGACACAGCGTCCCTCCTTCATTCCTTCAACCAGCTTCTTGAAAAGGTTGGCTCATATCCAGAAAGCTTTCTTTTCCAAATCTTTGAAAAAGTAGCTGTGTTTCTCGTTTTTAATCCTTTTGGCCGTGCATCTCTACCGCAGCGTTGGAAACTGTCTGCTGGTTGGTTAGTGTACAGTTACCACAGCAACACACAGAGCTGACCGGCCCCAGGGATTGATGAGACCTGTCCAGAAATGCTGAAAGCTCTGGGTGTGGAAGGGCTGACTTTGTTGACACGCCTCTTCAATACTAAGTGGAAGTCTGGGACAATGCCTAGGGAGTGGCAGGGGGGTGGTTCCCCTCTTCAAAAAGGGGGACCAGACGGTGTGTGCCAATTACAGGGGTATCACACTTCTCAGCCTCCCTGGTAAACTCTGCTCCAAGGTGCTGGAAAGGAGGGTTCGGCCGATAGTCGAACCTCGGGTTGAAGTGGAACAATGCGGATTCCATCCTGGTCGTGGAACAATGGATCAGAGCTTCACTCTTCCTGGAGGGAGCCTGGGAGTATGCCCAACTGGTCTACATGTGTTTTGTGGATCTGAAGAAGGCGTATGACCGGGGATCCCTTCTCAAGGCCATCCAATCTCTGTATGACCAACCCGAGAGCTGTGTCCGGGTTCTCGGCAGTAAGTTGGACTCATTCCAGGTGAGGGTTGGCCTACGCCAGGGCTGCGCTTTGTCACCAAACTGGTTTGTAGTATTTATGGACAGGATATCAAGGCGTAGTCGGGGTGGGGATTGCTTGAAGTTTTGGTTTTGCTTTGGATCTCATTGCTGCATTTCGTAGATGATGTGGTCCTGATGGCATCATTGGTCTGTGACCTACAGCACTCACTGGATTGTTTTGCAGCCAAGTGTGAAGCTGCAGGATTTCTGCTTCCTGCTTCTTACAGTGCAGACGCTTTGCTGCTTGCTCCTGCCTCTGATTGCATATTTTTGCTGATAATCTTGCTTTTCCTCTGAGAGAAACTATGAGCAGCGGCTCTTGGATACTTATAAATCACTGGACTATACATTTTTTGTAGACATAGTAGGCTATTGCCATATTTTAACATTTTTCGTGAGTGTGGCCTACCAATAGCTCAAGCCTGTCCTACAGTGACTGTAGCTAAAGCTAATTAGCAGCAAGATGCCTCCTTTCTCTGTGGATGATTACTACAAACTCCTTCAGAAGATTGCACTGGAAACCAAGGTTCACCGTTTAGAAGTGAATGTGGAAGTGAACGGATCTTGTGGAAATGACACCACTTTACCATGGACCCAAAACAATGGACAAATGCATGCTAACACACGGCTAGTTAGCACCAACAAGACTACAAAGAAACAGGAAGGCTGTGGAACGGGTAACAAATCAACAAGTGGTAGTCCTCCCTGGAACTCTTGTGGTGCAAAACCTAAGATTAAATCATTTTCCTGGGAAATGGGAGGACGACTAAAGGGCAGGGCACAGCGACCAGAGATTTGTGATACGACTGGCTGGCCTGCATTATCATCCAGGCAGAGCGCCTCTTCAACCCCTGTACCTAATAGGACACAGCCGTGGACAGCTGCAAAAGGGAAAATAAGCAACAAAATTCCCCCCCAACAACCTGGTGTGCAACTGGATAACAGATTTGCTCCTCTGCTGCAGGACGCTGGACAGCCATCTGATGACCGGGATTGCGTCTCATCGCCACACAGCAGGGTAAGGACCAAGAGCAATTCAAAAAGTAAAAAGCTAACAACTGGGCCTCAAACCCTGATTGTGGGTGTCTCTGCTGTAAAAGATTTAAAAAACAGTAAAAACACCAAAATACTCTGTTTTCCCGAAGACATGGTGTCTGACCTGACCCAAAAAATCCCAGATATCGTGGCAGAACACCCAACTGTGAAGAACATTATTCTGCATATAGGGTCACATGATGTTGTAAAGCAACAGTCTGAATTGCAGAAACTGGACTTTAGGGAACTGCTGAACACAGTCAGCTCCCTAAACGCAGATGTGTTTATCAGTGGCCCTATACCGCCAGGAAGAAGAGGAGCTGATAGATTCAGCCGACTGTTGGCACTAAACAAATGGCTTTCAACTGAATGTACCGTCCATTCTCTGCAGTTCATTGACAATTTTAACATTTTCTGGGAGCGCAGACATCTTTTTAAAGCAGATGGACTTTTCCTTAACAAGCCAGGAGTAAAGCTGTTCACCTCTAATCTACTCTACTTTCTGCGTTACACATCTGCTCCCTCTGCCAAGGATACAAAACAAGAGGAAAACATAACAGGAGTGTGGCAGTGATCCACAACAGCCCCCACCTGTACAAAGATCTGACCATGGGAGTCCACAGAGTAGAGACATGAAACTCCCCTTTTCACCCATCCAGCACCCCTCAAACCCCCTTACCAACCACGAACCCTTTGAGGATTTATCGCTGTCTCCACTCACCCTTTCCCCTCCTTCCCCTACCGCCATGTTGGAGTTCACTGACCAGATGAAGCTGCTGGTGGATGCTGGAACCAAATTTACACTCCTTCCTTCCCCCATCGTTCGACCCCGGGCAAAAGTAAAACGCCAGGCACCTCTGCCAGGATGTCAGCAAACTCCTTCCCCCCAGACTGATAAGGACGCTTGTGTGCAAAATCCAGCAAGCATTAACTGATATGTGCCGTGCCTAGGCTGCAAGGGTTATTACACTCATGACTCTTTTCAAGACAAGCCCGGGCCCTGTGTATTCAACTCTTCCTCAATTTCTGTTGTGATAGGTAATAGAAAAAGAATGGCGAATAAGCACGTTACTGCATCCATCCATCCATCCATCTTCATCCGCTTATCCGGAGTCGGGTTGCGGGGGCAGCAGCTCCAGTAAGGGACCCCAAACTTCCCTTTCCCGAGCCACATCAACCAGCTCCGACTGGGGGATCCCGAGGCGTTCCCAGGCCAGGTTGGATATATAATCTCTCCACCTAGTCCTGGGTCTTCCCCGAGGCCTCCTCCCAGCTGGACGTGCCTGGAACACCTCCCTAGGGAGGCGCCCAAGAGGCATCCTTACCAGATGCCCGAACCACCTCAACTGGCTCCTTTCGACGCGAAGGAGCAGCGGCTCTACTCCGAGCTCCTCTCGGATGACTGAGCTTCTCACCCTATCTCTAAGGGAGACGCCAGCGCTGCTGTTCTTATCGAATCAGCTCCCCTTAACTTCGGTTTTATGAGTGAGAATAGAGTGAATAAGAAAGGAGGTGGAGTCGCTATTTTGTTTAATGACTCATTCTACTGTACGCAAATATGTCATGGAAATTTTGCTTCTTTTGAATATGTGGCTCTTCAGTTAAGTTCCTCCCCTCAAGCAATATTTCTAAACATCTACAGGCCACCTAAATATTGTGCAACCTTCAGTGATGACTTCACTGAACTGCTGTCTATAATGTGTATTAACTTTGATTGTGTAATCATTGTGGGTGATTTTAACATTCATGTCGACAACCCCCAGGACAGGGGGACCAAAGAACTGTGTTGTGTTTTTGAGAACTATGGACTGACTCAGCATGTGACAGAGCCCACGCACAATAAGGGACACACTCTTGACCTGATTGTCTCCAAGGGTCTGAACATTTCCAAGGTTGTGGTGACTTACGTTGCTCTCTCTGATCATTCCTGTGTTTTCTTTAGCGGCACTATCTCTGTGCCCAAAAGTATCCAAACAAAGATAATCAGAACAACTCAACCATTTCTTGTCACTAAGCAACAGTTTTGATACCTTTCAGTCGGGTTTCCGACCCCACCACAGCACTGAGACAGCTCTTGTCAAAGTCTTTAATGACATCCACCTTAACACAGATAATGGCAAAATATCTGTCTTAGTATTACTTGATATCAGTGCTGCATTTGACACGGTCGACCATGACATATTACTAGACCGATTGGAAAACTGGGTTGGCCTTTCTGGCTCAGTACTAAACTGGTTTGAATCCTACCTACAGAATAAGGATTACTTTGTGTCAATAGGTAATTATACATCTGAACATACACATATGACGTGCAGAGTTCCCCAAGGCTCCATTCTGGGGCCTCTTCTGTTTAACATCTACATGCTTCCACTGGCCCAGATTATGAAAAACAACAAAATAAGTTACCATAGTTATGCGGACAACACACAAATTTTATATAACCTTATCGCCAGGGGACAATACAAAAACTGACTAAGTGCATTGAACAAATTAATGACTGGATGTGCCAGAACTTTCTTAAATTAATTGAAGGAAAAACTGAGGTGGTTGTTTTTGGAGCAAAAGAGGAGCGATTAAAAGTCTGCGCTCAACTTCAAACAACAATGTTAAAAACAACAGACAAAGCCAGAAATCTTGGTGTAGTCATGGACTCTGACCTGAATTTTAACAGCCACATTAAGACAATTACAAAGTCAGCCTATTATCACCTTAAGAATATATCAAGGGTTAAAGGACTCATGTGTCAACTTTTATCTTCAGTAGACTTGACTACTGTAACGGGGTTTTTACTCACTAAAAAATCAATCAGACAGCTGCAGCTGATTCAGAACGCTGCTGCTCAGGTCCTCACTAAGACCAAGAGACTGGATCACATCACTCCAGTCCTGAAGTCTTTACACTGGCTTCCTGTGTCTCAAAGAATTGATTTCAAAGTACTTTTGCTAGTTTATAAATCACTAAATGGTTTAGGGCCAAAATACATTTTTGATCTATTCAATTCAATTAAATTTTATTTATAGTATCAATTCATAACAACAGTTATCTCAAGAGTTCTAGTAGTTTCCTCCAGAGCAAGCAACAGTGCGACAGTGGCAAGGAAAAACTCCCCTTTGGGAAGAAACCTCGGACAGACCCAGGCTCTTGATAGGCGGTGTCTGACGACCGGTTGGGGTTAGAATGAAGAGTGGCAATAACAGTCCCAAAAAAAAGTAGTTTGTATTAGTTCTTTGTAGTAGTTCATGGCATAGCAGGGCACTGTGCAGCATCACAAGGCACAGCAGGACGTAGCTGGGCACCACAGATTGTGGCAGGGAAGGGAACGTGTAGCGGGACCATGGCGACAGCTGCAACCATGATTTTGGAGCCTCCCTGATCCGAGGAAACATGCTGGGAGAAAAAGAACAAAAGGACTCCGGGGAATGACTCCCCAGAGCTAGGTTAGTAACAAGCATTTCTGGGACATAGATACACACAAAATAGAAAGATAGAAAGATAGGAGAGAGGAGCCCAGTGTGTCAAAGGAAGTCCACGAGCTGTCTAAAACTATGACAGCATAACTAAGAGAGACAGGGTAAAGAGAGGAGCCTGGTCAGGTTAGAACTCTCCCCAACCGGATTGGGCTGTATGCCAAGTCTCCCTTTAGTTTTATTATATTCTTGATTATATGATAGATAGATCTGACAACTATGACGAGAAGCAGGTGGGCCGAGTTAGGCGGACACTGTGACTCCTCACTCCCTAACAATGTTCAATTCAATTCTATGCCCTAACTATAAGCTTTATCAAAGTATAACCAAGAGAGACAGGGTAAAGAGAGGGGCCTGGTCAGGCTAGAACTCTCCCCAACCGGATCGGGCTGTATGCCAAGTCTCCCTTTAGTTTTATTATAATCTTGATTATATGATAGATAGATCTGACAACTATGACGACGACAACTCCTCACTCCCTAACAATATTCAATTCTATGCCCTAACTATAAGCTTTATCAAAAAGGAAAGTCTTAAGCCTACTCTTAAATGTGGAGACGGTGTCTGCCTCCTGAACCCAAACTGGAACCTGGTTCCACAGGAGAGGAGCCTGATAGCTGAACGCTCTGGCTCCTGTTCTACTTTTAGAGACTCTAGGAACCACAAGTAATCCTGCATTCTGGGAGCGTAGTGCTCTTGTAGGGTTGTAAGGTACTATGAGCTCTTTAAGATAAGATGGTGCCTGACCATGAAGAGCTTTGTAGGTGAGAAGAAGGATTTTAAATTCTATTCTGGATTTTACAGGAAGCCAATGCAGAGAAGCTAAAACAAGAGAGATGTGATCTCTTTTCTTGGTTCCTGTCAGAACACGTGCTGCAGCATTCTGGATCAGCTGAAGAGTCTTTATGGACTTTTTCGAGCAGCCTGATAATAAAGAATTGCAGTAATCCAGCCTAGAAGTAACAAATGCATGGACTAGTTTTTCTGCACCATTTTTAGACAGGATGTTCCTGATTTTTGCAATATTACGTAGGTGAAAAAAGGCGATCCTTGAAATTTGCTTTATGTGAGAATTAAAGGACATGTCCTGATCAAAGATAACTCCAAGATTCCTCACAGTGGTGCTGGAGGCCAGGGTGATGCCATCCAGAGTAACTATCTCTTTGGATAATGCGTCACGGAGGTGCTTGGGTCCCAGAGCAATAACTTCAGTTTTATCTGAGTTTAACATTAGAAAATTCCAGCTCATCCAGGTTTTAATCTCCTGAAGGCACATTTGAAGTTTAGCTAACTGATTAGTTTCATCCGGCTTGATTGATACATATATAATTGAGTATCATCTGCATAACAATGAAAGTTTATGGAGTGCTTCCTGATAATATTGCCTAAAGGAAGCATATATAAAGTGAACAGGATTGGACCGAGCACAGATCCTTGTGGGACTCCATGACTAACTTTGGCGTGCACAGAGGATTCATCGTTAACATGAACAAACTGAGATCAATCTGATAAATAAGACTTAAACCAGCTCAGAGCAGTCCCTTTAATACCAATGAAATGTTCCAATCTCTGTAATAAGATATGATGGTCAATGGTATCAAATGCAGCACTAAGATCTAATAACACCAGTACAGAGATAAGTCCTTTGTCTGATGCAATCAGGAGGTCATTAGTAATTTTCACAAGTGCTGTCTCTGTGCTATGATGAGTTCTAAATCCTGACTGAAAATCTTCAAATAACTTACTGCAGATTATTAGAATATATGCTATGAACATAATAAAAAATAAACATATCTGTATTTGTTAACTTCCACATGCCCATCCAGAGTTATATAAGTTACATTTAACTCATCCATTAATTTTGAGATGTTCAGTAATACAGTTTTTTTGGATTGCTTAAGCACAATTTTCAAAACAGGGCCCGTGTTTTCAAAACACTACACACAATTAGCACAACCACACACCCAATTAGCAAAACACTACAGATCCTTTGCATAATTAAACACTCTTGTAAAAACTATACACTTCTGTTTAAAAACCACACTTTGTTACCATATAGTGTGTAAGCAATCCAAAAAAACTGTAATAAAAAAACATATTCAAATGAAGCAAATTTATCGAGTGCCTTTCAAGCGCAATTCCGAAAGGGTGAAACGACTGCGGCATGATTATGCAGAGGTATGTATTCACCTAAGCATTGTGATCTTGCATACTGTCTCATAATCTTTTACTGTACTGTAATATGTATACTAGATCTACACTGAACACAATTTTGCCTGACACTGTTCTTCAGAGAGTTTTACAAATGGATGGAGAGGAGATCCAGCATGAGTTCATTTACGTAGATGAGGCTGGGTTCAACCTGACGAGAACACGAAGGAGGGGAAGAAACATCATTGGCCACAGGGCTATAGTCAATGTCTCAGGGCAACGTGGGGGTAAAATAACACTCTGTGCAGCCATTACACAGAATGGGGTCCTCCACCGCCATGCCCATATGGGCCCTTACAATACAGCACTCATACTTACATTCTTGGACCAATTGCACAACATAACAGCAGCAAATCAAATCGATCATATGCAATACATTGTTGTCTGGGACAATGTGTCTTTCCACCGCTCTGCTCTGGTTCAGAACTGGTTTCAGCAACATCCACATTTCACCGTCCTATATCTTCCACCATACTCTCCATTTCTCAACCCTATAGAAGAGTTTTTCTCGGCATGGCGGTGGAAGGTATATGATCTCCGTCTCCAGGCTGAGGTACCCCTCATCCAAGCCATGGAGGAGGCCTGTGACCAGATGGAGGTAGCAGCAATGCAAGGATGGATTCGTCATTCAAGACGTTTCTTTCCAAGGTGTCTTGCTAATGACAACATTGCCTGCAATGTTGATGAAATTCTCTGGCCAGATCCAGCTAGGCGAAGAGACAATGTCTAGTTTTTGTTTTGTTTTGTTTTTTACAGTAAACTTACAGTACAATACGTAAAGTGACATTTTGTTACAGTATTATGAATCTCCATGTCAACATTTTGGGCGTGTTGAGAAATAAATGAGTTTCTTCAGTCTGCAACATTGGTCTTGTGTAGTGTTTGGTGAATTTACATTATATTTGTACTTTGTTGATGGTAGCTGTTGGGTACTTTGACAGTTACCCACAGGTTCGTAACCAAGACTTTTCCAGTAATCCACAGAAGACAGGAGACACGATAAGTTTTACTTGCTGCAAGGAGAGCTGTTGAGTGTCACCCCTGACAATCTCCAGACCAACTCTAACATTCTCCTTCAGTGCAGCCTTTTTATAGTATGAGTGAAGTAAGTTTTACACGATGTATGCAGAAACATGTGCGACCTATAACCGCACACTACACAAGACAACAGGATGACATTTGAGTTCAAAAGGACATACACACATACAACACAGAGGTGATCAATTAAATCAATTCAATTAAGAGGGCATAGACACTCACACAATAGGAAGTAAGCAAATAAGGAAGCCTGCTGTTAAGCCAGCTACATCCAAAGTTTCTGTGTGAGCTGACACATGTACAAGGAAAGGCAAAGTTCACAAATGAAAACATAATTAGGTCTGTAACATAAAGCAGTATAAACACTTTGAGCATTAGTAGCAAAGTAAAATCTCTAATATTTCCCTCCTGTTTTTCATTTGTTAACCACTACACAAGAGTTCAGTACATCAGTATTAGACTTCTTACTGTCGTCTTTTTAGTCCAGACATCATTCAGAACTTTGTGTACACTTCATCATAATTGTCAGGTAATTGATTCAAGTTAACATAGTCATCAGGCTCGTGGTTATGACTCTTGACACCTGTGACGTTGCCATCTCCGTTTGTTCTGCTCACTGGAGGAATCCATGTCGCTGACCAGTTGGGACGGTGTGTCTGGACGTTCACTAAAATGAGTAGATCGCCGATGGCTTCACTGACATTGAGACGTTTTCTCCACTAAAAGGAGAATCCCCTTTGAAGTCAGGCTTGGTCCCCTACCCACAAGACGGCCTGATCACACCTGTTCACAACTCTCAGCAAAATGTTCAAAGTCTGTTTTTAGTCAATGTTTTTATTCATGTGTCTCTGTCTGGAATTCAGTAACCTTTTTGCAATGGCTTGCGTATCCAGGTAGGTCTCTCAGCTATCTTTGCTGCTGTTGGTGTTGTTAGGAGGACGGTGTATGGGCCCTCCCGCTTAGGGCTGTGCCAGTGTTTCCTCTTAATGACCTTGATGAGGATCGAGTCACCTGGCTCCAACTTTGCGTTCTGTGGAGAAAGAGGGATATCTGGCAGGTTATTAGCTCTGGACACCTCAATCTTCCTAAACAATTCACACATCCATTCTGCAAGATTATTTTCTGTATGTGCATCATGCTCTTCTTGTACTACATCAATTAATGGTAGTCTGAAACTTCTACCTTTTACTACTTCAAAAGGCGTCAAACCATTTGCGGCTGGTGTGATTCTCATGTACATTATAACCAAAGGTAAACATTCAACCCATGGTTTTTTTGTTTCTTCCATAGTTTTTCTAAGTCTCAATTTCACAGTGTCATTAGTCCTTTCAACGAGGCCGGCACTCTGGGGGTGATAAGAGCAATGGGTTTTTAATTGGATTCCCAATTGCTGTGACATTTTAGTTATGACTTCATTTACAAAGTGTGTACCATTATCGCTATAAATTTTCTCAGGTATCCCATGTTGTGGTATTATGTTTTTACACAATGCTTTTGCTACTGTTATAGCATCTGCCGTTTTTGCTGGGATCACTTCAACCCATTTAGAGAATGGATCAATCAATACTAGACAATATTTATAGGATTGGCATGGTGTTAATTCAATGAAATCCATGTGAAGGTAATGAAATGGATACTTAGGTAATGGGAACTGCCCTCTCTTGGGTCTTACATTACCTTGTGCATTATGTTTGCAACAGATAATACAACTTCTACAAAATATTTTTGAAAAATTTGTAAAGTTATATGTGTGAAAGTGTTTGTTTACTATGTCTACCATCCCCCGAGTTGAGACATGGCCATGCCCATGACTCAATTGAGCTGCTATTTTATGTAGACTTTGTGGGAGAATAGGTTTTCCTTCTTTTCTATACAGTCCATCGTCTGTTTTAGTTGCTCCGTTTGTAATCCATTTCTTTTGTTCTGCGTCTGGTTTTAACAGATATTGTTTTACCTTTGGCCTGTAGTTGGTTTTCAGTTTAACTACTACTGATTGGGCAGTTATCATTTTTCCTACATCAGACTTTCCTTTTGACCACACGTGAGAAGGAACCTCTTTCAGGCAGTCTAGTTCCTCTTTAGACTGTATGTATCATTCAGTAGTATGACCTTCGTGTGAGGAGTCGAGATGTGTGTGTGGAGTCATATGGACAGTCCATCCTAAGTTCTTTTTAATCAGATTTCCGCTTTTTGACCACCCATCTCCGCATAGCACCCACCCACTGGTGTGTCTCTCTCCCCTCCTTACTAGGCCTCCTAAATCTTCCCATTTTGTTCCTTCAGTTTTGGCTAGTGAAATGTGTGGTGTTATCTGCAGGTCTCTTATTCTGTTAACTGCTTCAGGTAACAACACTGAAAGTGCTGTGTTCCCTAAGTCATCTTGGTACAGGGTTTTAAATGTTACTGACAGAGAAATTCGTTTTTATAAGTCCCTTATTGGACAATTCTCTGTAGTAGTGTCTTAGAATATTATACCTTGCATGCTTAAATTCATACATTCATATTCATATAATAATCATTACTTTCATGCTTATATATCCATATCTTGCTTAACGTATATTCATGTATGCTTTATATTTTATAATCTTATATGCACATTTAACCAACTATGTTTTCCTTAAAGCTGTTAGCACCGCCATAAAGTCTACTCTGTTGTAAATCCTTTAGATAGTATGTCTTAGTTTCGAGGTCAGGCAGAGGGAAGGTTGCGCCGGCGATCTGCACTCTGCCCTCCTTTTTCTGTGTAGGCATAAACCAAACACCAGATGCTTTAGACTCAACAACTGTAAATCTTTGTGTGTGTGTGTGTTTCAATAAAGAGACTTTGCTTTTAGTTTTCTAGCTGTAGTTCCCTGGAGCAATGCGGGCAGGAAGGTTGCTCTTGTGGAACTCACCCTTTTGCTGCAAAAGTTAAACTGCACATTTTGTCGTCTGCGTCTCGTTTCTTTGCTTGACCATGGTTATTTAGTAAGATAAAGTGTCCTGAACCTGACAGTTACTCTTTGCGCTCCTAGCTTCTGCACTAGCTGGTCATAGTTAGAGTCTGGTCCTGGGCTATGTTTGTATCTGATGGTGACATGCAAGTCAGCTGTTGGCCTCACTTTGATGTCAGAGAACAGAGTAAACTGCTTCATCAACTGTTGTGCTGTGCTAGCTGGATCTGATTGGGGGAGGTCTAGAGTCCAATAATAATTTGGTTCTCCTACACTTTGCTGCACATAAATTTGATCTTCTGCTCTTTCCCCTGGGCCCACTGATCTCATGCCTCCTGTCACGGGAACTGGCGAGATTCTTAATTTTTCCATTGCATCGCGTCCTAGTAAATTTACTGGACATTCTGGTGACAGTACAACAGGAATTTCTGCTGAAATGTCAGTTTTTTCATCATTAAATGCAAGTGGTTTTGATATCTTTCTCATATTAATGTGTCCGTTTGCTGATTTAACAAAAATAGTTCCTGTTCCTGGCCACATTCCAGAAAGCTCCTTTCTTATCACTGTGGTATCTGCCCCGCTATCACACAGAAACTCTAATCTCCTTCCCTGTATAGTCAATGTGCGAAGGGGTTTAATGCTGGATGTGGACCAGCTCAGCAGCAGCTGAGCAAAATCAAGTGGTTCTGATTCAGTTGCTGCTTGTTCCACGTCTCATTCACTCTTGTGGTGGGGGTGGTAATTTCCCTTATAATTTTGTTCATGTGGAGGGTACTCATCTCTGTGATTCGGGTTGTGTGGGGGTGGTCTTTCTACGTGTTCCCTCCCTATGAAATTGCCCTGAACTCTGCCCCATTCATGTCCAAACAGTCTTATAAACGTTCGGTAAATTTCAATTCCATTTAGACAAAACGACCGCACCAAATCTCTGTGTTCCTGGCAGAATGTGTCTGGGTTTACTTTATAATTTGTCAGACCTTTGCATGCTTCTGTGCAATCAGCCTCTGTCCATGGTCTAAAGACAGAAATTGTCACACGATTATCTTGATTTACTCCAAAATGTGGGTTTGCTACTTCGACTAGCGGGTACATTCCAGCCTCCCCTACTTGTGCATTTATTTGTGTAATCGTTGGGTAATTTGACGCACCGGAGCTCTGACTTTCATCCTTTCCATTCTGAGCTCCCTTTTGTGTATGTGACGGGCTAGTTGGTGGACTTTCATCTGAATCTTCCTCACTCTTATTCTTTTCCTCTACTTCTCTTTTCTTTCTGTCCCTTTCACGCTGAGCTCTCTCTCTTGCTCTCTCTTGCTCTCTCTCTCTCTCTCTCTCTCTCTCTCTTTCTACACTGCCAGATTGGCCAGTCTCTTCATCCTCCTTAATCATTGCTGCTGCAAGACTTGCCTTTTGCCTTCTTGTTGTTGCTTGCTTTAACCACATAATAGCCATTTCAACTTGCTTGTCCTTACTCATTCTTCTTTTCCCTGTTTTTCCTACAGCACTTGCCCTGAGTATGGTCACTAAATCCATTATGTCCTTCTCTACTAATTTACCTGAAAATCCATATTTTGCTATCCATTTATCTAAAAACATTGTGCTGCCTGGGTAATGCTGTTCCATGAACTTAGCATCTCCCACCAATGCAGGCTTACTGTTTCCTGCTTCCATTATGGCAATGCAAGTTCCTTTGGACGCATTGTCTCCCGAAACTTCTTAAAACGTCTTCTTGAAACGTCTTAATTCACTACTGTGTGAACTTCAACAGACAGAGTTTATGTTGACACCGTAAGGTTTCGGCTCTGTGCTGCTGCTTTCACTAGTGACAGGCACACACACATTCACTCACTCACTTACTCACTGCGCAGTCCTCCTTTCTCTTGTGGTGGAGTAACCACTTTACCTCCTTTTAGGCGGAGTAGCCTTTTCCTCCTTTTAGGCGGAGTAGCCTTTTCCTCCTTAAAAACCTCCTTCTGGTAGAGAAACCAATTCACTCACCTATCGTCTGTGGAAAACTGGAAATCCTGGATCCCGTCAATCGCCTCTCGTGGATGAAGGGTTGGACGACTATCTCACCGGCCCGGTGGCAAATTCACGTCCCGGGACTTTGTTCGGTGACCTCCTAGAGCCCCCGTCTGTCGACAGATTTCGGTGCGTCCTTTTTTCCCTCCGTACACGTTGGCGATGTTTTTGAGATCCGGCTCCGAAGGACCAAGTAATGTTGGGTACTTTGACAGTTACCCACAGGTTCGTAACCAAGACTTTTCCAGTAATCCACAGAAGACAGGAGACACGATAAGTTTTATTTGCTGCAAGGAGAGCTGTTGAGTGTCACCCCTGACAATCTCCAGACCAACTCTAACATTCTCCTTCAGTGCAGCCTTTTTATAGTATGAGTGAAGTAAGTTTTACACGATGTATGCAGAAACATGTGCGACCTATAACCGCACACTACACAAGACAAAAGGATGACATTTGAGTTCAAAAGGACACGGAGGTGATCAATTAAATCAATTCAATTAAGAGGGCATAGACACTCACACAATAGGAAGTAAGCAAATAAGGAAGCCTGCTGTTAAGCCAGCTACATCCAAAGTTTCTGTGTGAGCTGACACATGTACAAGGAAAGGCAAAGTTCACAAATGAAAACATAATTAGGTCTGTAACATAAAGCAGTATAAACACTTTGAGCATTAGTAGCAAAGTAAAATCTCTAACAGTAGCCAACTCTAATCATAGGGAAGTAGAAGTGCTAAAAGTGTTTTAGGTTTATCACAGCAGAGTGTAACTCGTGCAAACAGAGTATAGTAATGTGAAACGTGTGTGTTTCATATGGTAACAAAGTGTGGTTTTTAAACAGAAGTGTATAGTTTTTACAAGAGTGTTTAATTATGCAAAGGATCTGTAGTGTTTTACTAATTGGGTGTGTGGTTGTGCTAATTGTGTGTAGTGTTTTGAAAACACGGGCCCTGTTTTGAAAATCGTGCTTAAGCAATCCAAAAAAACTGTAGGATGCGTGCCAGTGTTGATGTTGAGACCTGATGGATATTGTTGAAACCGACGTGGTTATTGACAATGTTAGCTTGGAGCTGATTGAGGGTTATAGCATTGTTGGCCAAAACCATGTTTACTATCTCCCTCTCTTGCTGTTCTGTGAACATAGGAGGCCTTCCCCCTCGTCGTTCCTGACCCTCAATCCTATGTAGAAAAAAAAACAGTAAACAATAGTACAGTAATTTCACAGGAAAAGGTAACAGAAGTGCTGATAGTGCATAGAATACAGTACTGTAAGCAGTTGCTGAAACCGTGCAGATGTTTTTGATATGATGATATTTTTACAATACCTATTTTCCAGTCGAAATGTTCTTATCACACTTGCCACTGTGTATCGGCTTAGATTTGGCTGTACTCGCAGTCCAGCCTCCCTCAGCGTCAGGCCGTGGTTGACAACGTGGTCAACCAGTGTTGCGCGGATCTCATTTGTCAGATTCGGTCCTCTTTGAGCACCTTCTTGTCTTCCTCTTCCTCTTCCTCTACCTCCAGCATGGCCTCCATCTCTTCCTCTTCTGTTGATTCCTCCTCTGTTGATTCCTCTTCCTCCCCTTCCTCCTCTTCCTCCTTGTCCTCCTCCTCCTCCTTGTCGTCCTCCTCCTCCTCCTTGTCGTCCTCCTCCTTGTCCTTGTCCTCCTCCTTCTCCTCCCCCTTGTCGTCCTCCTCCTCCTCCTTGTCGTCGTCCTCCTCCTCCTTGTCGTCCTCCTCCTTGTCCTTGTCCTCCTCCTTCTCCTCCCCCTTGTCGTCCTCTTCCTTGTCCTTGTCCTCCTCCTTCTCCTCCTCCTTGTCGTCCTCCTCCTTGTCCTTGTCCTCCTCCTTCTCCTCCACCTCGTCCTCCACCTCGTCTTACTATTTCTCTGACTCTTTCCATTGTGCTTGAAGACCGATGAACTCACCTGCTGCTTTTTATAGTGCTTATACACCTGATTGGTGTGTCTACAATTAAGCAAACAAGTGTTTGCACACCTGATGACTGTGTTGAATCAATTGGTTGGAAGGTGCGGTAATTTGACAGTCAGTGCTTTGGTATTGCAAGGAAGTGACTTCATAATAGATTTTTGTGTGTAATGTATGTTAAGTGTGTTTAGTGTGTTGCAAATCACTGTGTGTAGAGTTTTGCAACAAGTGTGAGGTTGACAATGTGCTTATAGTTGTGCAAATATGGGCTGATGTTTTGCTTCTTGAGTGTAAGGTTTTGCTAATAGTGTACTACTTTTAATTTTAGTGTGTAAACAATCCAAAATAACTGTAATACTTTTTCCATTTCATTACAAAACTGAAGGCCTTTATGAGTCAGGTTCCTATCACCTATACCACAGACAACCACCAGGGGTGATAGATATTTTGCCTCAACTCAATTAAGTCGATTTTACTTATAGAGCACTTGAAAAACAAACACCGAGGAAGTAACAGGAAAGGGTCTCTTAACAGAGGTAAAATGGCACTCTCAAAGGCTATGAAACGCAAAGTTGATATTGAAAACAGGTCCTTCAATGATGACTGGACTGAAAAGTACGCATTTATCATGCCAACCTTCCGGAATGCCTCACCAGTATGCCTAATTTGCACGAAACTGTTGCTGTTGCAAAAGAATACAATCTGCGCCGTCACCACCACACTAAACATTCAAATTTTAAGATTTCATATCCTGAGCAGTCAGAGGGGTGTCAGAGAAAAATTGCCGCACTTAAATCTGCCTACTCCCACGCAAGTGGCATTATTACTCGAACTTTAACTGATCAAGAGAGTGTGCATCCCTGCAGGCTGCTTGGGTGCTTTGCAGACATAACCGGCCTTTCACTGAAAGTGAGGTTTTAAAGGAGTGCATGATCACCGTTCTGGAGGAACTTGCCCCCGACAAATCAATGGACAGAGTTATTGCATCTGTCAAACAAGTACCTCTATCTGCCTCAACTAATGCACGTCGTGTACACGTTTTGGCGGAGCAAGTTCAGCGAGCTGTCATTGACGGGGTCAAGGAAGCCAAATATATTTCGCTGGCTATTGATGAGTCCACTGACAACACGGATATCTCACAGTTGTGCGTTTTTGTCAGATACTATGATGGCAAAGATTTCTGAGAAGAGCTGCTGGCATTGCTTCCACTCGAGGACAACACTACTTCTGACATCATCTTTGGAAAACTGGAAGATTTTTTTAAAAGCCATGGATTGTCCCTGGATAAAATCAACCTGACAGTGACAGATGGTGCACCTGCCATGATTGGAAAAAATAAGGGTCTGGTGAGCAGAATAAAGACTGTCGCTCCTAAAACTAACGCACTCCATTGTATCATCCATCAAAGTGTGCTGTGCGCAAAGCTAAGTGGGGAGCTCAAAGAGGTGATGGAAAAAACAATGAAAATTATTAACCACATCAGAGGAACTTCATGCACGCAGCACCGCCTGTTCCGCAAATTCGTGCTGGAATCCCAGGCTTCTCATGATGACCTGTTACTCCACAATGACGTGCGCTGGCTGAGTAAGGGCAAAGCACTGGAGCGCTTCGTTGAACTCCGTGCCCAAGTAGTGGATTTTTTAAAACAAAGTAAGTCCAAAGCGGCAGCTGACCATCTCCGCATCTTGCAAGACATGGGATACATGTGCAACGTTGCATTTTTAACAGACATTTTCTCCCATTTAAATACACTTAATCTACAGCTGCAAGGAAAAGAAAATCAGTGGTGGATTTGGTGGAAAAACTTGAAGCCTTTGGGAACAAACCTGATCTGTACGAGAGGAACCGTCTGTCAACCCAGTCTTTGGAGGACTGTTTGCGCATAAGTCTGACAGCGGCCAAGCCTGATGTGAAAAAGTTAGTGTCAGAGGGGAAATGTAACTTCAGCCATTGATTAATTAGTGTTATAGTAGTCCATTTCAGCCTTGTGATTTGATTTCACTATAGCCCACTTAACGTTTTATTTGCTGTGCGAACAATATTTGTGACCTGTTTTGTTCTGGTTCCAGGCTATTTATTTACCATGCTATTTTAAATTGTGCCAGATCGTTTTTTCCTCCTTTTTTAGTCCTGAGGAGTTTGCTAGTTCCAAGCATGTTGTTGAGACTTTGAAATAAAAAACAAATGTTAAGTAAGGGCATGAGGAAAAGTTATGTTTTAAAAAAAACTGTGTGAAACAATAAATACAAAACAGTGTAACGAGTCTGTCCTCATTTTGGGGTGTAGCCTAAATAGAGTCATAAATGGTGGTGATTACTGAGAAGAGACTCAGTTGTTGCTGCTTTTAGTTGCTTTAATAGTGTAGAATAGGCCTACATATTTTCTCTTTGATCCTCACAATTTTGGAATCCAGTCGCGGGCCGGATCGAACGGCTTGGCGGGCCGCATTTGGCCCGCGGGCCGCCAGTTGATGATCACTGCGCTACACGTTCTGCAATGCCATGTTACATCCTGCCACAACCTCCCAGGCTAAACAGAAGCAGTGGTATGATCGGTCAGCCAGGAAAAGGAGTTTTGCTGTGGGTGATCAGGTATTGTTACTTTTGCCAACATCAGAAAATAAATTGCTGGCAAAATGGCAAGGCTACTATGAGGTCAAGCAGAAGATGGGTCAGGTGACTTACCAGATCGTCATGCCACAGCGGAAACATCAGCTTCAAACATTTCACATTAATATGCTGAAGAAATGGGTCCCCCCGGTTGGTTCCAGAGGTATCTGCACCCCATTCTCTCTTTGTTCGAGCTGTGGAGGAAGAGGAGGATTTGGTAGAACAATATGTACCTGGTGAAGAGGAGGGGAAGCAACTGGATCTCAACCACCTGTCAGATTGGAGGAGAAAGTAGCTCCTAGACATCTGGCCTCCCAACATTTTTACTACACACCTGGGAAGACAGAGGTGGTATGCCATCACATTGCTTCAAAGGATCCAACCCCTCTCCGCCAACCGGTGTACAGAGTTCCAGAGCGTCTTTTGCCAGATTTGAAGTAAGAGCTCCGTACTTTGTCATCGATTCTGAGATAGAACAACTCACCAGACGTCGACAACAATCTATACAACAATCTCTTCGAAACTGAGTATGTTCCAGCCAAGCCGCAGCTGTCGTTATCCCATGTCGTGTCTCTCCACTGCTCTACCAACCGCTCCCCGGCTCCCAGCGGCTCTCTGGGTCCTTCACCTCCTTCTGCCGGGTCAGACAATCATGGCCACGGGGGTAGGCGTCTACCATGTCCTCAGCCTTCATCTCATGGAGCCGCCCGCTACTCTCTTTACTCATCCCTTTCCACCGCAAAAACTGCCTTGTTCCAGCTCTGCATAGCCTCCGTTGCTACCCCTGAAGCAGCAACCACCGAGCCTGCAGCACTCCCGGGTCCCCCACCAGGGTCTGCCTCGGCCAGCGGCGTCACTAATTGTGTCACTGGTCCTCGACAGCCATAGCATGCTTCACCAGCTCCCCCTTGCTTGGGTCAGGTTGAATGTCCCCATCTACCTGCTCCCTCAGTTTCTTTAATGTCTCAAGTAATCTGTGCCTTCTTTTCATGTTTGCAAACTTCTCAAGACCTCCGTGCACATGTGGTGTCTGAGCAATCCTGGATGATGTGTTATTAAAAGGTTTATTACATCAAAGAATTCAGCATCAATACAAGCGCTGCAGAAGTTGGGAGAGTGTATCTGCCAATATAACACTCTGGCTCCCAGATTCTTCATCATGGTCTATATAGGGCCCTCTTGATTATACAACATGGAAAAACATGCGGTGAAAAGTTCAAGTTAGAGGCCCGACGGCTAGCGTAACAAATACAGTACAAATCATAACTGTCCGGAGACCCCTGGGGACCTCTTCCAGAGGCCCCCTTTCACTAAGATAAACATCCTTCAGTCGTTTACATTTAATGGCTGTATTCCAACATCTGGTTCAACTTTGGTGGTGTTGAGATACTTTACACACACATCCCTTCATCCATTCCTCTACCCTTCCTCCTGGCATTCACAGCCATGTGGCTTCTGCGCCTCTCTTTCCAAGATGGCTGCTCTGACATTCCTGTGCCCTATTCAGCAGCTCAGTTGGACCTGCCTGGCATCGTCCTGGACAATCCTTGCTTCTTCTTTACATGGTTTGTCCTTCCCCTCCCTTTCCCACCACCCAAATGTTTTTGCTGCTAACAATTTTTATTCTAGCAACGACAGATCCGGTCACTCAGCCAGATTCGTCTGACCCCTCTCACCCTGTCTTGGCATGCACTCTCAACGCCCAACCACCTCCTCGTTCAAGCCCTTTTTTCCTCTCGCAACGGCTCCGTGTTTGACCACCTGTCTTCTGCCGCACCCCCACCTCCCTCATCCCCAGGCCTGCAGACGCTCGTCCTTGTGGCTGTGTCCCCTTGCCAAAAGGGGTCAACAAACAGGGGAGGCCAGTTCGCTATCAGGGTGGCATGATTGTTTGCAACAATTTCAGCAACCTCGGCTTCTCCCTGTCCAACTGCCGGCTCCTGTACGTCTGCTCCTTTTGCACCACCTGCCCTCATAATCATACCTCACCTGCGGAAGGACTGGCATGACACCTCAGCAAGCCGGTTGAGGTAAATAGCCTTGCGATTGCCTTGCAACATCACCCTGATAGCCAGTTTGTTAACTTCCTCCTTAACGGCTTCACTAATGGTTTCCATCCAGGTATCGTTGTACTCCCTGTGACTTCAAACATGTGCCTTAACCTCCAGTCTGCTCTCATGGACCCACTCACTGTCACCTATTTTCTGGCCAAGGAAGTGAAGGAGGCTTTTATGATCGGCCCATTCGTCGTGCCTCCTTTTCCAGTGTTTCGCATCAGTTCCATAGGCGTCTATAATATTCTGGGAGGAATAAAAAGGGGACCTTTCTTCCCTTCATGGCTCGGTAGTCCCGAGCATCAATAGCATTATCCCCAGTCCAGACTTCTCCAAGTAATACACAACCTTTAATCACGCCATTTCCCTTATCCGTCTGGCGGGGTTTGGCTTTCCAGAGCTGACATCACCAGTGTATGCATTCAGATTTCTGGTGTTTTTTCGGGGTCTGCTGGGAGGGGGCTATTTCTCTGTGTGCCTTTCCTTCAGCTGCGGAAGCAGTTCCAAAATCTTTGACTCTGTGTCTGAAGCCCTGTGCTGGACACTGATTAATAATCACAGACTTCCTTATGCAATGCATCTCACTATCACTGACGGTATCCACATTAATATTTAGATGCAACAAATGATATCTAGCTATTAAAAAGCCTAAAAGTTGGAAGTTAGAACAAAAGTACAAAGAGTCATTGCTATAAGGATAATACACTGTCTAGTCATGTCTTAGTGGTGTAAACTGGCACGTTTCAGAACATTGCAGACCAGTGTGTTGTAAGTAGTAAATTTCAACTCATCACTTTGAAAATCATTGATCCGAACAGGTCCTAAGAGTGCAATTCTTAATATGACAGAGTGATATAATCTGAGCAAACCAAGTTTAACAACATGGATGAGTTCAGGCCTCCAGAGTCGGATCAAGTTGTTTACATGTTAGTAGGTTTTCCTTTGGAGAGATTAATGAGAGTTTGTCGGACCACACCAGTGCAGTGACGTGCAGTCAGGGTAGGCAAGCTAGGCACTGCTTACCCTGCCAAAATTCAAGCATAAAAATGTTTATTAAATAAATGTATTTAATAAACTTGTATTTGTATTTTTACTGTTTATTCTTGTGATTTATATGTGTGTTATTCCAATTATTTAGACAGTACGAAGAGAAATGTAGCAGTTACGCATAATCAAATAGAAAAAATGGTAGAATAAGCTGTGCCTTTACTGTCCATTCAAGCGATAAGCCAATGTTGCGCATGCACACTTCGATCCGGTATTCTTTAACATGTACGGCAAAAAGCACAACTCTGCTGTGCCTTTGCACGTAAATGTGTTATGCCAGTAATCATCTCCGTTACATATCAAACATGGACCAATTAAAATCAAGATATTACTGGCCCTTTGCGTAGCTGACGTCATTACACCAGCTACGTTGTAAGCACAATCCCCGCGAAATTCAAAGTCAAAATTACAGCAGCAGTGTCCGCCGATTTCACAGAGTTGAGGAATTTCTCTAAACTCGATTTTAATTCAAAAAAAGAACTAATAGCAAGATGGAGGTCTACGCCAGCCTTAGATGGACTACTGCAGCAAAAGGGACAAAAACTTGTCTGGTTTGGAAGAAAAGATGTTGCTACGTGGCTGTGCTAACAGTAGTTTTTCATGCTTTAACCAAGCATGAAAAACAGTCAGCTCATATAATACCAGCAACTACAGCTTCGCACATTTTCCACCCTGAAACGGATCAAAACATCCAGTCGGAACCGGACCGGGCCAGCACATCTTTCAGCCCTCGCCATTCTGTCAATTGAGAGTCAGAGACTTTGCAAACTGAAGGCCCGTAAAGACGAGTTTTACAACGCAATGATTGACGTCTTTACGAGGAAAGAGCGTCAGATGGATTTTATGTACAAATCATCTACCGATTGGTGAGTCGACTATTTTGGGCTTAGTGCAAGCCATTTGCCTTCATATTCAGTTGAGCAGTGTGTGTTTTCATTGTTGCTGACTGTGACTGACAAACATAATTGGCCGCTGTGCAATAATTAGAACATATATAAGTAAAATTGACTTAATTGAGTTGAGGCAAAATATCTATCACCCCTGGTGGTTGTCTGTGATAGGAACCTGACTCATAAAGGCCTTCAGTTTTGTAATGAAATCGAAAAAGTATTAACAATAAACATCAATCATAATGTTATACCAAAATTTGATCTTTTATTTAATTTTTATTTAAGGGTCCGGCCCCCAAGGAGACTGTCTGGTAAAATTCTGGCCCTCTGACAAATATAGTTGATGACCCCTGGTGTAGCGGGACCATGGCGACAGCTGCAACCATGATATTGGAACCTCCCTGATCCGAGGAAACATGCTGGGGGAAAAAGAACATAAGGACTCCGGGGAATGACTCCCCAGAGCTAGGTTAGTAACAAGCATATCTGGGACATGGATGCACAAAAAATGGGAAGATAAAAAGATAGAGGAGAGAGGAGCTCAGTTTGTCAAAGGAAGTCCCCCACCTGTCTAAAACTAGTACAGCATAACTAAGAGAGACAGGGTAAAGAGAGGAGCCTTTCACGTAGAACATCCAGAGGACCTCTGACCTGATGACCATAGATGAGCTCAAAGGGGGAAAATCCTGTTGAACTCTGGGGCACTTCACGGTATGCAAAAAGAAAAAATGGTAGCCACTTGTCCCAATCATTTCCTGTGTCTGACACAAACCTTTTAAGCATACCAATCAAAGTTTTATTGAATCGCTCAACCAGTCCATCAGTCTGAGATTGGTAAGGGGTGGTTCTCACTCTCTTAATACCTAACAGCTGATAGACTTAAGAAAGTATACGGCTCATGAAATTCGGACCTTGATCAGTAAGGACTTCTCTGGGAATTCTTACTTGGCTGAAAAACTTAAGCAACGCTGTAGCTACCTGTTTAGCTGTTACTTATCTTAAGGAGTAGGCTTTAGGATATCTAGTAGCATAATCACAAATGACTAAAATAAACTTGTTGCCCATCTGACTTCTTTCTACTGGACCAACAATATCTTCACCTACTCTCTCAAACGGAGTAGAAATTACAGGGAGTGGAATGAGGGGTGCGGGAGCTGTATGTTTTCCAGCAGTGAGCTGACACTCTGGGCAGGTTTAACAGTAGTTTTGAACCTGGCCCACAGAACCAGCCCACAGAACAATATGACCTACCCTGAGCACCTCAGCCCTCGATTCCTTTGGGAGAACCAGTTGTTTCCCATACTCTGACTGCCTGTACAACATACCATTTTCAACCACAAAAAGCTCAGCAAAAGGAACCACGAGTAGTCTCTGCATTTTTCAAGCACCCTGCCAGTGTGGGATCACTGCAGTACCTGCCTCCAAAACTGAACCCCTACACCCACTGATATAGACTTGAGCCACGCTGGCAGTTGCACGGGCGAGACAGGTCTAACTGACTGTAGCACTCTTGAATGTGACCCAACCCCAGGATCCCCTAACCCTGGTAAAGGTGAGAGTTCCTTAGCCTTAGACCTAGTGATAACTCTACACAACTTCCCCCTACACTCTTGAATCAAGTCCAAATGAATGGGAAAATCAGTTCCTAATAACACCGGATATGGCAACTCAGAAGTTACCCTTACTTTGATGAGGTAATGTTGGTTGTGTACCTCCAAATACACCTCTGCTGTGGGCACCTCAGAACTGTGGCCATGAACACAAACAACTAGTTCTGTCTCCTCTATATTCCACAGCTCTCGTTGCCCAAACTTGGCCTGAACAAGAGATTGGGTACAACCTGTGTCTAGCAATGCAGGTAGGGACCTACCATTCACCCGGACTGTAACAGTTAGCAAATTAGATGACTCTGAAAAAAGTGCAACCTTAGGGCTTGGTACATAACACAGGTTTGTAGCTTTGGGCTTTTTAACTGGACAAAAAGGGTGTGTATGGCCTGCCTCACTCACAAACCCTGTGGTCCATCTGATCTAAATGTGAAGGTTTCCAATAGCTGGCGTGACTGTGTATGGCTACTTGAACCACCCCCTTCCAATAACCCCTCAGACTTACCCCTTTGGAGTCTGTGTTATCCTGCGTAATTGTACGATCCCGGTCCCCTGTGAGCAGACACATAGGCATCCACCAGTTTAGCAGCCATTGCTGCAGAAGTCGGATCATGGTCCTTGGCCCAGGCTTTCACTTCTGGATAAAGCACCTTCAAGTACTGCTCCAGAACCATTGTCTCCATCATGTCCTCTTTACTGCAGGAGTCGTACTGGACCCACTTGCAAAAAGAGTCTTTGAGTCGAGTATACAGTTCTTGGGGGGACTCATCAGCCGGTGTGTCATAAGAGCGGAAACGTTGACGGTAACTTTCACTGTTGATTTCATTTTTTTTCAGCACTGCAGCTTTCAATAAATCATAATTTGTTGTATCTGCTGGATTCATTGCCACAAAGGCCCCTCTGACCTTACCAGTCAAAAGTGGGATCAGATGCACAGCCCACTCTTTCCGTGGCCAGTTATAGACCTCAGCCAACCTCTCAAACGTAGTGATGAAATGTTCAATGTCATCACAATCTTCAAGTTGGCTTAGGCTCTCCTTTTAGTGCCCCAGCTGTTTGTATGGGTTGATGGCGACCTCTGGCAGCCTCAAGGTCCAACTGAAGTTGTGTGACTTGGTAAGTCAGCACACCGTATTTCTGTTCCTGTTTTGTAGCTTCCTTTTCTTGTCTTTTCTCTCTCTCCATTTGCAGGTGCATGACATTTTCAAACATACTGGCCAAAGAGACAAGATCAGATTAATCAGATGTACCAGGTTTTTCTCCTGACTGGGAGCCATCTTCAATCCCTCCAATGGCCCCTTCCTCCACTTCAACTTCAATCTGCTGCTGTTGGAGCTTTTTGGGAGGCATTTTCCAGCTTGTTTTAACTTCTGACACCACATGTAATGTTTAGCCCCAAGGAGGAAGAGGCATGGACTCAGGAGTTCTTCACCTGGTGCTTCAATTTATTTCTTCAGAAATCACATGAAACTGCAGTACTGCCAGGATGACTTATGGCAAAATTATATAAAAATAAACAAAAACTAAATACTAACTTTTGAAATTATCATCACAACTAATATCAAACAAAATAATAAGAAAAGGCTAAATCAGGCCCTGACTATTTGGGCCCTAGCACCTGCACCCTTCCAGGCCAAATCGCATCGGAGTGTGAATGTGAATGTGTGTGAATGTTTATCTGATGAGCAGGTGGCACCTTGTACGGCAGCCACAGTGTATGAATGTGTGTGAATGGTGAATGTATCCTGTATGATGTAAAAGCGCTTTGAGTAGTCGTTAAGACTAGAAAAGCGCTATGTAAATACAGCACATTTACATTTACATTGTGTTAGTTCACATTCCCAAACATTTCTGGCTTCATGAATACACCCTATATCAACTATAACATAAAAAATGAAATGTTACATGCTGAACAAGCTTCTCAAAACAGAACTCCATGCTCTCTGTACACCCCTCTGCACTGGCTGACACTGACGCCATTCCAGGTCGTCCCCTCTATAAATTACTCCAGACTCTATCACCTATTGTTTGTCATTTCGACCCAGATTCCTACTTGAAATGAGAACAGGTGAATGAAACTAAAATAAATGACTTGAAATTAATTGTGTACGTGTTGTACAGTATTTATCCAACCATGATTTCTAGTCTTTTGACAAGTACTTAAATTAATTGAAATAAAATGACCAAGCATGTGTTCATTGATGCAAGCCCACATGCTAATGACAATGCTCACGCTAACCCTTACCCCGTCCCTTACTACTGCACATAGTAAGGTTAGCTTAGCATAATACAACATGCTACCCCCAGTTTAATTGAAGGCATGGACTAGCCTGCTTGACACCCTCTGCTACAATTCTCCATGTCTCTCTCTCTCTCTCTCTCTCTCTCTCGTCTGTCTGTCTGTATGTCTGTCTGTCTGTCTATCTTTCTCTCTCTCTCTTTCTCTGTCTAAGTCTGTCTCTTTCTCTCACCCCCAACCGGTCAAGGCAAGTCTCAGGTTTTCAAATAAGAACTAGAATGAGAGGCAGGGGCAGATTGATACGGCAGCAATACAACGATACAGAGTATAGCTATGGAGGGAAAAACTGATAGAATGGGAAATCAGAATAATGCTATGAATTGAGCTAACGAGTCTTGTCTGTATTGTGGAACACATGGTCATTTTATTAGGGATTACCAAATGATAATACAGACCAAAGGGGGCAGAGGGGGGCTTCCCTCCAGGATGATTGATGGAACCAACAGCACTATCTTTAGGACATGGAGCGGTACAGCCACAGGAAGCCTATATAAAAGAGACTTCAGATACAGTATTAGGGGACCACTAAGGTCTATAAAAGAGACTTCAGATACAGTATTATGGACCACTAAGGCCTATATAAAAGAGACTTCAGATACAGTATTATGGACAAATAAGGTCTATATAAAAGAGACTTCAGATACAGTATTAGGAGACCACTAAGGTCTATATAAAAGAGACTTCAGATACAGTATTAGGGGACCACTAAGGCCTATATAAAAGAGACTTCAGATACAGTATTATGGACAAATAAGGTCTATATAAAAGAGACTTCAGATACAGTATTAGGAGACCACTAAGGTCTATATAAAAGAGACATCAGATACAGTATTAGGGGACCACTAAGGCCTATATAAAAGAGACTTCAGAGACAGTATTAGGGACCACTAAGGTCTATATAAAAGAGATTTCAGATACAGTATTAGGGGTTTACTACGGTCTATATAAAAGAGACTTCAGATAGAGTATTAGGGGACCACCAGGGTCTATATAAAAGCATCCAAAGAGCACCATGTCATGGGACCTTTAATGAACAGCATTGCTCAGTGCCAGAGTAACTTGTTGAGCAAACTGAAATTGTGCTCTCGCGAGAACTCTGGATTTCCAAGGTCGGGTTCCACAGCCCTGCTGTGTGAACTGCGTAGCTTAGCTGCCACGGTACCTACAGCCTCGGGCTTGGACCCCTAATTACTTGAACCACATCACCAAACTCTGGAGGCCTGAACCCACAGGCATTGTTCCACCTTTTTTACTTATAATAATGTAACTCTTTAAATCCTCAGAAGGGAAATTGTATGTTGGAGTGGTAAGAGCAGTCTAAAGAGGTAGGTAACAAATTAAAAACTATTTAAATTAATATATACAGCAAAATGAATTAAATTGCATTGAATGTACACATTTTATACATAACAAAATTTAGGCGATAAAATGAAATTACTTTGGCAATGCATACGTAGCTCTCCGCAGACCAAATTTAAAAAATCTAAATGTCATACTCACAATATCATGCAAGAATCATATGTTACACAACAGGCCAACTTGTTAGGCTTCGAGTAATGCGTTTTTGCCTGAACAGCAGCAGACCGAACCAATCACGGAGCAACAGCCAGGGATGCAATAGACAGATGGTTCTGGTTTTGGAGCACTGCTACAAGCTGAAAACAGCCAGCTACAACATGGATTCTAGAGTTAATGGGACATATTCTCTACTATCGTCTTAAGGAAACTTGTCAGCTGCCTGACAATCTTCCTTTGATTTTTTGAGTTCTTGTTCCAATTTTCTTTTTTGTGTCATTGCGTTCATTATTTGATGAAAATTTGATGGTGTCATCAAATATGACACCAAATTTATCCATTGTAGGTTTTCCATCAATACACGATTTTTATCCAAAATTACAAGATTCTTTGTTATTTAACCAAAATAGCCACAGAAAATATCTAAATGCCACCTTGGTGTAAGATGTCATTTTATAAATGTCACACAATAAACTCACTGACACAAACCTACCTGATCCAAACTGTGTCTTGCTACAAATACACACTCAGATTGGGACTCTATCAGAATTTAACTTAAAGGAGTGACTCCTTTTATCTATACACCCTTTGTCAGCGAACCATGTCACTGATGACACTCTTGATCCAGTGATATCAGTTTATTTTACACCAAATGTCAAATACTTAAGACACCTCATGGTTTTATTTCCTCTTGTTTTTTTATACTCTACAGTGTCTTTATAGTTTGTTAACCTTACACAAATTGTCCACCTGTACCACTTAATGTGATGTGATGTATTTATTAATTATTAATCTTTCTTAAGAGCAAGGTGTACAGCTTAACACACTCTTTGTTGGGTCTACACAACAGTGCTAGCCAAGCAAGTCTGCAATTTCACAATCTACAATTTCTGTTAGATCCAATCACTCATATGTACATGTTATTAACAGTCATAAAACATTCACTAATTATATTCACAGCAAAATATTATTTCCCACACAAAAATGGAGGCACAAAAGTGCTTCCGTACAATTCTTACTCGATGGTACTCATATGTTTTACACTCTGCCTCTTTCTCAAGGACTTTTTTTGATTAAATAGGGGCCTTAAACTGATCTAACAATCCGTTAGGAGTGTCCCCATAGTTTTTTACAGGCTGACGGTCATAACGAATTCCCAGCCCTGCTTAGAAAAACAAAAGAAAAACCCTGGGAGCGGAAATTGAAGAGGACTTCCATACCTCCAAGGACGGCTGTGTGCTTTGGATGGGAAATAACAATGATATCAAAACATCATATAAACACTTCCATGAATCCAAAATCAGTTCTGCAGTTCATGATTTACAAAATACTAAGGCTGTTAGAAACCTCACAGTGCTGGTTTTCTAGTTTGTCACGAGGTAGCCTTTAGTCTACAAATAGTGCTAATAAATAAAACATATCACAGCAAAAAAATATGGTATCTTTTTTAATTGTTCTTTTTCCACTATGAAAACACACACATTACATATACAACCCCATACTTCCTTTATATTGCCAAATCAGACAAAATGGTATGCACTTGTGTTCTAGGCTCTTAAAAGAGGAATATATGGTACTGATAAAAATGTCCACAATGGCAACAACGTTTCATTTTACTACAGATACAAACATTAAACTTCAGTTGGCATTTTGTTATTACTTGATAAGATCATTATTATGATGTTGTAATTAGTGAAAAAATATATCCACTATATATTAGTTTAATTTGTCTCCACTGAACAATCTGTTAAGGTGTTTATAAATTTCTTTCATTTTCAGTCCATATATGATCGGATTGAAAAGAGGATGACACAAAATCATTTGTAAAGACATGCTTAAATAAACAGTTTTGGAAAAATTTGTTTCCAGTCGAGCTAGAAGTACATCATATGTAGTTAAACAGGAAAAGTTAATCAGAACCAACAGGTGGGGTAAACAGGTCTGTGCAGCTTTTCTCCTGACTTCTCTACTACTTTGATAGGTTACTATGAATATCCTGGTGTATGTAAAGACTATGAAGAGTACAGGGTTGAGTACTGTAATTACAAAAAGAATCAAGCCATATATATTCAGCACTGTTGAAGGAACACAGTAAAGTTTGTTAACTGTGCTGTTGCAAATTATTCCTTTCAAAATAAAGTAACAGAGTTTTTTATAAGCAATCAGTAAAAGTCCCACTGAAAACTGACAAGCAGGCAGAATCCAAGCTAAAATCAGGAAAATATAAACTGTTGTTTTTCTCATAATAGTGTGATATTGCAGAGGTTTACATATAGACACATATCTGTCATAGGCCATGACTGACAACAGGAAGAATTCTGAAACACCTAGAGCGTAACACATAAACCACTGAAAGAGACATGCTGAATAAGATATGATCTGTTGTTCAGATAAAAAGTCAATCAAAAGCTTTGGATAGAGAGCAGTGCTGTAAAGAACAGAGTTGATTAACAAAGCTGCAATGAAAATGTACATAGGCTCATGGAGGGATTTGTTAATCACTATGATGCACACAATGGTAGAATTACTGCATATTATAAGAATATATGCTGTAAACATGATCACAAAATAAAGATATCTGTATTTCTGCACTTCTACATGTCCATCAAAAGTTATATATGTTACATTTAATTCATTTTCCATTGAGATTGTCTAAAACAAAATGTTAATGAATTAAACAGGTAAATTACTACAAGTCTCATATAACCTGAGATTGTCTTATTCAGTCATCAGTACCTGACCTTGATACACACCGGTGTGGTCCGACAAACACAGAATTGGATCTGTGACCTGTTTGAGGTTTTTATCAGACTGCATCAACCTCCATGGAGCTCATTAGTCTCTCCAAAGGAAAAGCTACTAACATGTAAACAACTTGATACAACTCTGGAGGCCTGAACTCATACATGTTGTTAAGCTTTGTTTGCTCAGATTATATCACTCTGTCATATTAAGAATTGCACTCTTAGGACCTGTTCCGATCAAAGATTTTCAAAGTGATGAGTTGAAATTAGCAACTACTTGCATCGCACCGGTCTGCGATGTTCCGAAACGTGCCAGTTTACACCACTAAGACATGACAAGACGAAGGAAAATCTTCTTACATGTAAACCTGATCAGATTCTGGAGGCCTGAAATTATACATGTTGTTGTTAGATTTAGATTTATGTGGTAGTGTGTTATCAAACTCCTGAAACCTCATGACCTATTGTTGGGCTTTTCAAATTGTCCCAAAACCTCCCAGTGAGAGATAATGAATGCCGTTAATATTGTCCATCTAAATATTTACAATAACACCCCTAAAGAACCAACCAGGCCTCCCTTATTGCATGATTCAACTTTCCATTAACACATGCCATTTTCAGCATGTAGCTTGCTACCTGGTAGTAGCAGAGGGATTTTGGAAAAGGCAACACACAAATAGTGTGACAAAAAATTTACTTCCGTGTATCCAGACTAACCCAGACCCCGCCCACACCTTGTGTTATGAACAGAAAACTTTATAAAGTGTAATGTTTTCTACTTTGAAATCAATTTTCTATTGATCAATAACTTATCATTGATTTCCAATATACAGTAGACCAGGTAGGTGTAGGTGCTACGGAAGTTAAATCTGTGACACTTACGGATTGTTCCCTCCCCCACAGTAAGGCCAAACCACCGATTAATTGCAAGGTCCAACCATTATAGTGTGCTACATAGCCTCCGCAGCTTGATCAAGCTACAGTGAGTTAGGTATATGCCAAAAAAACGGTTGCAATTATTAAAACTCCCCGCTGACAATGCTTGCTGCAATATTATAATAAAACGGCAAGTGTAAAAAGAACGTGATGGGTGTTGGTAGGGGTACAGATTCATCCATCCATCCATCCATCCATCTTCGTACGCTTATCTGGTATTGGGTTTTGGGGGGAGCAGCTCCAGCAGGGGACCTCAATCTTCACTTTCCCAAGCCACATTAACCAGCTCCGACTGGAGAATGCCGTTCCCAGGCAAGGTTGGAGATACAATCTCACCACCTAGTCCTGGGTCTTCCCCAAGGCCTCCTCCCAGCTGGACAAACCTCCACCAAGTCCTGTTTCTTCGCCAAGGCCTCCTCCCAGCTGGACGTCCCTCCACCTAGTCAATTTCAATTCAATTTAATTTTATTTATAGTATCATATCATAACAAGAGTTATCTTGAAACACTTTACAGATAGAGTAGGTATAGACCATACTCCAGAATTTACAAGGACCCAACAGTTCTAGCAGTTCCCTCCAGAGCAAGTAACAGTGCAACAGTGGCGAGGAAAAACTTCCTTTTAGGCAGAAACCTCGGACAGACCCAGGCTCTTGGTAGGCGGTGTCTGACGACCAGTTGGGGTTAAAATGAAGAGTGGCAATAACAGTCACGAAAAATAGTAGTTTGTAGTAGTTCTTTGTAGTAGTATATGACATAGCAGGGCACTGTGCGGCATTACAAGGCACAGCAGGACGTAACAGGGTATTGAATATGAACATCTATGATGCCCGACGGAGATAGTGAGGCCATTGGGGACTCCGTGAATTACTGTTCCCACTGGGCAGCAATGGAGGCGGCGCAGTAACAGAAGGCAGAAGCGAGGCCGCAGAGCGCAAGTACGTACGTGCTAGGCTAGCACGAGACCCACGCAGACCACCACTGCTAAGTCTCCTCGTAGCAAACATAGGATCACTAGCAAACAAGATGAAAGAGCTGGAACTCACCATGTCCGCACAGAAGAACATGCAGGACTGCTGTTTTCTGGTGATCACAGAGACGTGGCTCAACGCAACAATCCCAGGAGAGGCCATCCAGCTAGCAAGCCTTGCACACTGGGCTGACTGGAGGAGCGACTTCGGTGAGAGCAGAGAAGAAGTGTGTGTACGTATTAGCAAACAAAAGTGTTACTGAGGAATAAATTAAGACTGTATTAAAACCGCATGTTGAGTACATTTTGGCTACTTTAAGACTGCAGGCCTTAATGCTCAGTTCTGATTTTTAGTCCAGATCCAATTTCTTTGACTGACTGTATTTTTTTTAATGTGGCCCACGTCAGATTCAAGTACAGGGGTCAGTCTTAAAAGAGACCAGAGTAATACAACACCCTGTTTAAATGTTTCTCAAAATCAACCCATGGATGTTTTCAGAGAACCACAGACATGTAATCATTAGGTCGTGCTACTGGCTACCGCTACCTACTGAACGATGGCCGATGTTAATAACGTTAAAGGCTTTACAGCATACAGCCCTCGGACGTGTTTTAAGATAATACATATGATGAATTATGGCCATTATATCCATTGTTACAGCTACAGGAAGTTAAGGGAACCGTCATATGAACCTGCAATGTAGGGCAGCTCATCCACTGGGCGCAGTCCCATAAGTCTGCTTGCGTTCATTAGGGGCATTCATTATGTCTAGTTAAATGAGGTCAGCGGAGGTTCTGGATGTCAGCGGAGGTTCTGGACGTCAGCGGAGGTTCTGGATGTCAGCAGAGCTTCTGGATGTCAGCAGAGCTTCTGGACGGCTGGATGTCAGCGGAGGTTCTGGACGGCTGGACGTCAGCGGAGGTTCTGGACGTCAGCGGAGGTTCTGGACGTCAACGGAGGTTCTGGACGTCAGTGGAGGTTCTGGATGGCTAGTAGTCAGCTGAGGTTCTGGATTGCTGGACTCAGTTGAGACTCTGGACGTCAACGGAGGGTCTGGATGGCTTGACATCAGCAAAGGTTCTGGACATCTGCAGAGGTTCTGTACGTCAGCTGAGGTTCTGGACGTCAGCGGAGGTTCTGGACATCAGTGGAGGTTCTGGGCGGCTGGATGTCAGTGGAGGATCTGAATGTCAGCGGAGGTTCTGGACGTCAGCGGAGGTTCTGGATGTCAGCAGAGTTTCTGGTTGTCAGCAGAGGTTCTGGACGGCTGGACGTGAGTGGAGGTTCTGGACATCAGCGGAGGTTCTGGACTTCAGCGGAGGTTCTGGATGTCAGAGGAGGTTCTGGACGGCTGGACATCAGCGGAGGTTCTGGACATCAACGGAGGTTCTGGACGTCAGCGGAGGTTCTGGATGTCAGTGGAGGTCCTGGACGGCTGGACGTCAGCTGAGATGCAGCCTTCTCTGATGAAGTAAGTAGTAAGTAAGTAAGTAAGTAAAATTTATTTGTATAGCACTTTTCTCAGATGAAGATCACCAAGTGCTTCACAACAAAAGAAAGCATTAACAACTCTGATACATACAATACATCACAAAAAGAAACACGAAAAGAATAACACGAACACATAAAACCAGCCTAACCACCCTATAATCTAGTTAAAAGCCTCTTTAAAAAGCAGAGTTTTCAACTGAGTTTTAAAATTTTCCACACAATCTAAGCAGCGCATGGAAGGAGGCAAAGCGTTCCACAACCTTGGAGAAACAACTTGAAATGAACGGTCCCCCCTAGTATTTAAATGTGTAAGGGGGACAACTAATAGTCTCTGGCCTGTTGATCTCAGACTACGTGAGGATGTACGCAGCTGTATCAGGTCAGAAATGTATGGGGATGTCTGTCCTTGTAGGGCTCTAAAAGTTAGGACCAAAATTTTGAAGTGCATTCTAAATATCACTGGTAACCAATGAACTGAAGCTAAAACTGGAGTAATATGTGCCCTTTTACTCGTGTGGGTTAAGAGCCTAGCAGCAGAATTTTGGACAGTCTGGAGACGACAAAGATCCTTCTTATTAAGGCAAATTTCAATTCAATTTCAATTTCAATTTATTTATAGTATCAATTCACAACAAGAGTTATCTCAAGACACTTTACAGATAGAGTAGGTCTAGACCACACTCCAGAATTTACAAGGACCCAACAGTTTCCTCCAGAGCAAGCAACAGTGCGACAGTGGCGAGGAAAAACTTCCTTTTAGGCAGAAACCTCGGACAGACCCAGGCTCTTGGTAGGCGGTGTCTGACGGGCCGGTTGGGGTTAGAATGAAAAGTGACAATAACAGTCCCAATAAAAATAGTAGTTGTTAGTAGTCCCTTGTAGTAGGCACAGCAGAGCGTAGCAGGAAGAACATGACATCGCAGAGCGTGTTGCGGGACCATGGCGACAGCTGCAACCTTGATTTTGGAGCCTCCCTGATCCAAGGAAACATGCTGGGGGAAAAAGAACATAAGGACTCCGGGGAATGACTCCCCAGAGCTAGGTTAGTAACAAGCATTTCTGGGACATGGATTTAAATAATTGGAAAGAAGAAAGATAGAGGAGAGAGGAACTAGGTGTGTCACAGGAAGTCCCAGCTGTCTAAAACTATTACAGCATAACCAGGAGAGACAGTGTAAAGAGAGGAGCCTGGTCAGGCTACAACTCTCCCCAAATAAAAAGACTGTTACAATAGTCTAAGCGAGACGAGATAAAAGCATGAATAATCATCTCCAACTCGGCTTTTGACACCAGAGCTCTTATCTTTGAAATGTTCCTTAATTGAAAGAAACAATTTTTAATAAGTTGTTTCGAGTGTTTCTCCAGAGACATGGCCGCATCAAAAACAACACTTAAGCTCCTGAGACTGGGCTGAACAGACGAACCTAAGTCACCAATGTGTTTCTTAATCTGAGGGACGCTCTGCTCCGGAGCAATAATTAAAGTTTCAGTCTTGGCTGAGTTCAACATTAAAAAGTTGTCATTTAGCCACTCCTTGATCCTACTCAGACAATTCATTAAAGATGACAGTTTAAATAACTCAGTAGGCTTAAAGGAACAGTATAACTGAATGTCATCTGCATACAAGTGATAAGAGACATCCTGAAACTGGCTTATTATCTGTCCTAGAGGGAATATATACAGAAGGAAAAGAATCGGTCCCAGGACAGAACCCTGAGGAACACCACTCGATAAACCTGCAGTATCTGACATGTTCTGATTTATAAAGACACTAAAACTTCTACCAGTAAGGTAAGATGAAAACCATTTCAGAGCTAATCCAGATATCCCTAATAGAGCTTGAAGTTTATTAAGCATAATATTGTGATCAATAGTGTCAAAGGCAGATGTAAGGTCCAACAAAACTAACACTGTATGGTTCCCAGAATCAGCAGACATCAAAATATCACTTGAAACTTTCACCAGTGCAGTTTCCGTAGAATGTTTTTTACGGACCCCTGATTGATATTTATCAAAAATATCATTTATCTCTAAGAAAGAAGTAAGCTGCTCTGCTACCACTTTCTCTAGAATCTTTGCCATGAATGGGAGTTTAGATATAGGTCTATAATTCGAGGGTTGCAATGGATCTAAACTAGGCTTTTTAAGAACAGGTTTGACAGGTTTGATCGCATGTTTGAAAAAGTCAGGAACCACCCCAGTTAAAAGAGAAGTATTAATCATTTCTACAACACAGGGGCCAATACTATCAAAAACCTGCTTGAACAGCATAGTCGGGAGAACATCACTCTGGCCATAAGAGGGCTTCAGCTTATCTAATAGAGTAGTAACATCGAATAATGACACAAGTAGAAGAAAGAAAAAACACGGATAGGAAAGAGCCAATGTACAGGCCTTGTACGCAGGAGGTAATGAAATGCTAGCTCTGATATCCTTAATTTTTCCAACAAAGAAGTTAAGGAATACATTACTATTCGACAGAGAGAGCACCGCGATTTGAGGAACAGATGGAGAAACAATAGAGTTAATAGAATCAAACAAGAATTTGGGGTTTTTCTTGTTGGACGATATTAGCTGCGATAAGTAGTTAGTTCTAGCATTCTTCAGGAGTTCATTTAGAAAATCAGTTAATTCCCTGAGATAGAGCCTGTGGACTTCGAGTTTAGTTGTTTTCCATAAGCGCTCTATTTTCCGACGTTTACTTCTAAGGCTTTGAATAGATGAATTAATCCACGGGCAGGGCTTTTTAACAGACACGTTTGATTTCATAGGAGCCATTCATCTAAAATTGTTAAACATTGGCTGTTAAAAGACTCCACACACACATTTACATCACTACAACCTCTTAGCTGGCATGGATCAAACAAGATAGAAAACTTCCCAGCAACATCCTGGTTAAAAACTCTCCTCTGAGCCTTAATTCTCAGAGGCGGGGGGTCCCGTGGTAAATTTAAGTTAAAGAAAACACAACTATGGTCACTCACATGGACATCCTTCACACTCACATTTACTATCTCAAGACCTAATGAGAAAACAAGGTCCAGGGTGTGGCCCTTTAAGTGAGTAGGACCTGAGACATATTGCGTAAAGTTAAAAGAGTCAGTGATAGATATGAGGTCTGTAGCTGCAATACATGACATATCATCAATATGAAGATTAAAATCTCCAATAATTAAAACTTTCTCCAGCTTGATTATAGAGGTTAGTAAATCAGTAAAATCAGTAAGGAAGATACCTGCAGGGCCAGGAGGACGGTAAATTAACACACAATAAAATATGTTAACAGAACCAACCTTAATCATCTGTGACTCAAAAGAAGAAAATGTTTCACAGTGGATTCCCCTGCATAAAAAACTGTCTCGATACACAACAGCAAGGCCGCCACCTCGGCGAACCGTTTGAGGTGTCCCAATCACTGAGCAACCTGCAGGGCAGAGCTCATTTAAGTGTACGGCTTCCTTATCCTTTTGACATGTTTCTGTGAGGAACATAAAATCCATCTTTTCCGTGAAGATAAGATCGTTGATGGCATGCGCCTTGTTTGTGATGGAACGAGCATTTAGCAGCGCTAAACGGAGCGATGATGGCAGACCGATGATAGCCTCCTTGATAGCAGGTTGTAATGGCCGCAAACACCTAGTACAGACACGTGATTTCCAACGGTGTCGTGGGGCCAATCGCTGGTCAGGCAGGTCAGACACAAGCTGCAGTTTCCCGACTGCAGGTCCACCGCCGCCCCATAGTGACCAAAGGTTATCCCGTCCAGCGGGCAGGGCGAGCTGAAGGCAACCCTGCGACAGAGCGCCCCCGGCACTTATATCCCGAGGAAAAACCTGCAGCAGCCACCGCGGCCGCCGCCCGCAGAGAAGCCCAGGCACCCCCATCGCCGAAGACAGCCTCATCGCGACCCGAACGCCAGCTCTGCAACCCCTTTTTCATCGCCTCTTCTTTGGATTTCCACAACCCCGAAGCAGAAATCGGCAATCAAATAGGCTGGGTACACACACCAGCGGGGGTGGAAAAGTTTGACTGTAACTCTCCCAGCTGTTACTAAGTCCTTCCATATACACTCCAATGTTCATCAGGGTGACACGATCATATGTAAAAACAGCGGTAACGCAGTGGTTTAAAGGCAGGGTTAATGTGACTATAAAAGAGACATACACAAACAAATAAAAACGACATAAATGGGACGCAGCAACGGCCATGCCAAACAAAGGCGCCATCTTGTCTCAACAGCTCCAGCACTGAAGCTGCAGCACTGCCTTCTTGCCACCGTGGGGAACAGATCTTAGGTTCCCCACTACCATCAATGGACTCCCTATTCAACACAATGCATAATCAAATGAGCAGGTAAACTTATATCTAATCCATTCCACCATGCTCACTAGCTGTTCAGCCTCAGCCTTCTGGAAGGTGCTACAGGTGGCTGTCCAACAAAACAACGGGTTGAACAGCTTTTTCCTGATGAAATACGGACACAGAATTCTGCCTTTGTTCGGTCCAACAAACCCCTTACAATGGTATTATTTTTCTGGGATGGTGAAAGCTTGTCCGGCCCTACTTTTAGACGGGGAGCGATTGACATGCCTAGTTATACTACAAAGCCTCCTAGTGATAGACTCTCCTGGGTGCTGGAAATTGAGGCTCTGCGGATTGTTGAACCTCAGATTTAGGAGAAACCATTCAGATTCAGTTCTGGCCTTGAAACAGTGGATCATTGCTTCAACCTCGCAAGACTACTTGAAGGGGCTTGGGAGTTTTCCCATCCAGTCTACATGTGCTTTGTTGACTTGCAGAAGGCTTACAATCGAATCCCTTGGGTGGTAACACGTTTTCAGTGGGCAGTGGGTCACTCCTCACCAATCTTGTTTGTGATTTTTGTGGACCAGATATTAAGGCGCTGATGGGAGGAACCGCATGACCAGGGGAAGCCTCCCCAGAGACCCATCCCTTGAAGGTGCGCGGAAAGCCGAAATGGCTGCCACGTAAACCTTGAGGGTGGATGGGGAAAGGCCCGCAGAGAAGCGGTCCTGCAGAAACTCCAGCACCTGAACCACCGGGCAGGTAACTGGGTCCAGCATGCGCCCTCTGCACCAGGCAGAGAAGACGTTCCACTTCAGGCCATACAACCTCCGTGTAGACGGGGCCCTGGAGCTAAGGAGAGTCTCAACCGCACCTGCCGCCAGGCCCACCTCTAGGTACTGGGCCCCCTCAAGGGCCAGACCCACAGCCGCCACAGGGCGGGGCAAGGGTGAAGAACCCAGCCCTCTGCCTGGGACAGCCACAGCGGACCGTCCAGGAGCGCCATCAGGTCCGAGAACCACACTCGGGTCGGCCAGAACGGCGCTACAAGAAGCAGGCGGATGCCCTCCCGACGGACCCACTCCAGGATCCCCGGGAGCAGAGCAACTGGGGGCAAAGCGTACAGACGCAGCCTCGTCCACTTCCGCACCATAGCCTCCAGCCCTAGCGGGAGCGTCAGGGAGAACCACAGAGGACAGTGCGTAGTCTCCCGAGACGCAAACAAGTCCACGTCTATAGGTCCGAACCTTCCGCACAAGGACTCCACCACCTTGGGGTGGAGCCGCCATTCCCCGGGCCTCAGCCCCTGTCTTGACAGCAGGTCCGCACCCTGATTCTGAAGCCCAGGGATAAACATCGCCCTGAAAGAGAGCAGTCTCCGCTGGGACCACAGGAGGATCTGATGCGCCAGTCTGCAGAGAGGGCGCGAGCGCAGACCCCCCTGGTGATTCAGATAGGCCACCACTGCCGTATTGCCAGACCTAACCAGCACGTGGTGACCCAGGAGTGCAGGCAAACAGCAAGACTTTTAACTGACACTAGAAAAAGAGACTTCTCATCACAACAGTATCTACATCCCTGCACTGGCTACCTGTCAAATACAGGATTCCTTTATTAGGCACAAGCTATTCAATTCAATTTTCAATTCAATTTTATTTATATTGCGGCAAATCACAACAACAGTTTTCTCATTACGCTTTTCATAAAAGAGCAGGTCTAGACCAAACTCTGGGATGTTATTTACAGAAACCCAACAATTATCTATCTTTAAACTTACAGTATTTGAATTAAAACAGAGACATAATTTGTTAATTTCTTTTGTGACCATTTTCAAAATCATCCCTGCAACAACAATTTATTTGTGTCATCTCCAAAAACAATATATTTAAGTAAATTTAATACTTTACAATTGTCGTTAAGTTAGAGGATAAACTGTTTTGAGCCCAATACTGACCCTGTGGGACACCACAGGAAATGTTAATGCTTACTGACCAGTGATGACCCATTTGTACATACTGACTCTATTTTTGTATTAAGCTTTTCATCTAATCATATGTCACACTTCTGATGCTATACCCTTCCATTTTTTGTAACAATATTTCATGATGAACTGTATCAAATGCTTTTTAAAGTTTGTATTGTTTGTAATTGTTTGTTGCTGTTTACTTTTCAATTATTTTGGAAGATTGTGCTGAGAAGTACATTACCTTATTCATCTGTCATTTTAATTATATATATGTATGCATAAATGTATGTATATATTAGGGATGAGCGAGTACAGCATTATCTGTATCTGTATCTGTATCTGTTTACCACATGAATTATCTGTATCCGTATCTGTACTCGGACTGGGCGGGGCCTAACCCGGAAGTGGGCAGATTTAGCCCGGAAGTGGGTCGGGTTGTCTTGAAATGAGCGGGGCTTTAACCAGTATGTTATTTTAAGCATGCAATGGTCATGGGTTGATCAGAAATTGTTATATTTATTGGTGATTAGAAAACTATTTACAAGATCAGTGGTGTTGTCATGGTAACAAACAAACTATAAACAGACCAAGTTTTGCAACAATAAATACAACAATGCGGTTGCAATTATGAAGTAAAATGTAATGAACAAGAGTTTTCATACTCAATATAACTTTCTTTTTTTAACTTTTAATTTTTCTATGATCACTGTGATCATTTTTTTTTTTTGGTTCCATTTTATTTTCGCACCAGGTATGTGTGAGTGTGTGTCTGTGAGTGACTTAGAGATACAGAGAGAGAGAGAGAGAGGTGGGCGGGGGGGGGCGGGGGGGGGGGTTGGAATGTGTGTGTGTGTATCTTAATTTGTAATATTATTTATTTATACCGCAACTGCCTTTTATTTGTTTTATAAAACACAGCAATAAAGTTTCAGACACTCAAAAAAACTGGTTAGAGCTAGCAGGCGGTTTAAAAAAATAAAAAAAAACTCCGACGGCAGAGATGCAACGCGAGTCGCATTCTACCGAGCACTATGTCTGAACAAACCCCACGGTTACCAGAAGTTTCCTGGTTACTATGTACTAGTTCGAACCGAAGTTAAAAACAAACCTGAAGCTGAAGAAACCCTAAACGTTAACGGAAAAGCCACGCGGACCTGAGGGAGAGGGACAGAGCTGCTCACTTCTCCGTGTTCTGTGTGTGTGTGTGTGGGTAGAGCGGCACACAGCAGCACAAGGAATCTGTGTGTGTAGGGAGGGGCGCTGTGACTAGCCTATCACAGAACGCAGAGACGGTCAGCTGAGGAGTTGTATTCAATCCGAGTACAGATACTAGGCTCGTTCGAGATGAGCCGGGTCTGCGCAGAATCGATCACCGGCGATCGGCGCCCGTTGCATGCCGGTTAGATTTGTGTCCGACTTGATCCCGACTTGCTCTGACGTCATGCACACGTGGTCAACGATAATCTCACGAGAGCAAGGCGGCCGCAGTTCTGAGACCCAGGCGGCGCAGTTGGTTTTTACCGACTGCAAGAGCCAGGCGGACCCAGGCGGACCCAGAGCATGCTGGGAAACGCCGGCCTCTCAGCTGATTTAACAGCTGATTGGTTCACGATCGACTCAACATGATGACGTTTTATATAAACCTTTTATTATTTTTTAATCGGAGGGATTTTAATTGCTATTTGTCTGATTTAAAGACTTATTCTCTACAGAACACATGTTGGGAGGCTGATAGTGACGGTTAGAAGTCAGAGAGACTAAATCTGATCAGATCACGGATCATCTCCAGTCTGTTGTTTATTAAAATCAGCAACAGATCGCATATAGAGCACTTTGACAGCTACTTTGTCATAATTAAAACAACTGGAGACTGTGTACAAGCTGATATGTGGGTCTGATTATATTTTATTAAATCGGAATCGCACCACAGTGTTTTCGTCACTTCCTGTCCAGCCTGAAGGCGGCTGGAATCTGTCCGACTTTACCGCAGCTTTTTGTCCCCGCCCCCGCTGCTGCCGCCTGCTCTCGTCTACTTTACAGGCGAGGCGCAGTTCATCTCGAACGAGCCTATTGACTCGCATTACTCGTATAATACTTGTACTCGGCAAAAGTGCTTTATCCGTACCGGATACTCGTTTCAGCCGAGTATCCGGCTCATCCCTAGTATACGGTATATATATGTTTTACATGTTCAAATAAACTACAACTACTACAAAAATAAAAATTTGATCACAAAAAAGCTTTTTAAAGATCAATGAAATCGCATAGTTTTTGTTTTTAATACAATATGTTAATCTTTTTTTTCTAAGATTATTTTTTGGGCATTTTAAGCCTTTTTTTGTATAGGAAAGTTGAATACATGAACGGAGAGAGAGGGGGACGACATGCAGCATCATATATAGTATTTTATTGTCTTTTATTGTGTAAACTGATCTTACAAGTGTTACTTGGTTTAGGGTGAGTGTGTCCATAGCTTTTACAGGCTGGCGGTCATAACAAATTCCCAGCCCTGCTTAGGGAAACAAAGGAAAAACCCTGGGAGAGGAAATTCAAGAGGACATCCATACCTCCAAGGACAGCTGTGTGCTTTGGATGGGAAATAACAATAATATCAAAAAGTCCAAGAATATTAACACGTCCATGAATCCAAAATGCTATCCAGTGCTATCCTCTTTGCAGTTGCATGCTGGGGCAGCAGGCTGAGGGTAACGGACACCAACAGACTCAACAAACTGATCCACGAGGCCTGTGACGTTGTGGGGGTGGATCTGGATTCTCTGTCGGTGGTGTTTGCTGTCCAAACTACATGCCATCTTGGACAATGTCTTGCACCCACTCCATGGCCTTTAGGCATGACAGGGCTGAATGCGAATGAAAACTACTCCAATCCTATTGGTCCTAGTGAGAACGGTAGCATGTGACGGCATAACCGTAGGGGCATATAAGCACGCCGGCACATAGCTCATTAGCTCTTTCTATGAAGCAAGGCACTCCAGGCGGGGCGAGGGGCGGCAAACTGACGCAGTTCCTCGTTCCCCTATCTCGTGGAACAAGGGTTACATACGTAACCGAGACATTCCCCTTTGAGGGGAACTCGAACTGCGTCGGTTACGACACTATGGGAACGAGATACCCACTAACCCGCGCCTGGAAATACTTTGGCTTTAAACCAACAGATGTTGCACAGGCTAATGCACTATGCAAATTGTGTAGAATGGTTGTAAGCCGCTCAAAAGGCAATACAACAAACCTATATTCGCATCTTAAGAACCACCACAAGCCACTTTACGATGAGTGCATGGAACTACTACCCCCCAAAAAAACACAGCTGACGTTAACCAAACAAGCCTCGCTAGCGAGTGCTTTTGCTAGTGGCACAAAGTACGAGAAAAACTCAAAGAGACATACCGAAATCACCAATGCTATAACATACTATTTGGCCAAAGATATGATGCCCATCCACGCAGTGGAAAAAAAAAGGCTTCAAGAAGCTTCTGGATGTACTAGACAAACGGTACCAAATCCCATCCCGCAACTATTTCTCACAGATAGCTATCCCAGAACTTTATGAACAGTGCAGAAAGGCGGTGCAGGCAGAGGTTGGAGTCGGAAGGATTGAATATTTTTCATCCACGACCGACCTGTGGTCCAGCCGCACTACGGAACCGTACATAAGTCTCACTGTGCACTATATTACGCCCGAGTACGAACTCGTCAGCAAATGCCTTCAGACTTCTTACTTCCCCGAGGACCACACGGGACAAAACATCTCCGCTGGCCTAAGGGATGCCCTGAATTCATGGGGGTTGCGTCCAGAGCATCAGGTGGCTATAACGACTGACAATGGGAGCAACGGGGGCGGCTGTGGATCAGTGGTAGAGCGGTTGCCTGCCAATTGGAAGGTTGGTGGTTCAATCCCCGGCCCTGCAGTCCCATGTCGAAGTGTCCTTGGGCAAGACACTGAACCCCGAGTTGCCCCCGATGCTGTGTCATCGGTGTGTGAATGTGTGTGCATGTTTATCTGATGAGCAGATGGCACCTTGTACGGCAGCCTCGGCCACAGTGTATGAATGTGTGTGAATGGTGAATGGTTCCTGTACTATGTAAAAGCGCTTTGAGTAGTCGTTCAGACTAGAAAAGCGCTATATAAATACAGCACATTTACATTTACATTTACAATATAAAGAAGGCTACGGAACTCAACAAATGGCAGAGGCTACAATGTTTTGGACACCTGTTTCACAATGCTGTTGGTAATTATTAAATTATTTGTAACTTTCATTACATGTATAAGGGATAGGATTTTTATTAGTGTATACACTGACATAATATTGTATAGATCTCGAAGCTGACACAATCATATATTTATTTTATGTGACACATTGCAATAAAACTGAAACATATAAACCCATTTAAATAAACCTTTATTTCTTTTTCATTAGTATTTGTTGCTATAACTTGTTTTAATAGATACAAAGTGCTAATACATGTATTATGCCTTGAGTGATGACCAGTGGTGGAATTTAACTAAGTAGACTTACTCAAGTACTGTACTATGTTGAGTTAATTGTACTTTACTTGAGTCTTTTCATGCCACTTTTTACTCCACTTTAGTTACTTGTTACTTTTCAAATTTAGATTTTTTTGCACACAAAACAGTTTATAAAATAAAATGTTTTATTATAAATGTAACTACACACAGCCATATAACGGCCTATAAGTCCAGCTGAAATGATTAGACCATTAAACACACAAGTATTTACACTTTCTAAAATGTGATGATTTTCCAGCTTTGAGTACTTTTACTTTAATACTAACTTTATATATTTACCTGATGATATACTTGCATGCTTTTGCAGGACTTTTACTTCTAACAGAGTAATTCTACAGTGTGGTATTAGTACTTTTACTTAAGTAAAGGATCTGAATACTTCCTCCACCACTGGTGATGACTTGGTGTTTATTTAGGAAAAAATAATTAATATAAAATATTAATATATATATATAATATATTAATATTTATGATTTTGTCTTTACTTAATTTTATCTTTAGAAAACGCAATTAAAGATGATGCTCGCATTGACAAGGCTACAAAGCTGTGCAAAAAGATCGTGGGCCACTTTTCTCACAGCTGGAAGAAGAGGAGAGCTTTGACAGAGGCACAGAAGGAGCTCAACCTTCCAGAGCATGCACTGGTTACAGAATGCCAAACCAGATGGGGATCCAAGCAGCACATGATTGAAAGGGTGCTGGAGCAGCAGAAGGCGGTGGCTTTGGTTCTCTTGGCCGACAAGAACCACAGGCACTTGGTACCGACATGGCAGGACATTGACGTTCTCAAATCCATAAACAAGGCCCTTTCTCCCCTGCAGGACTTCACTGATGCACTGTCGGGGGAGAGCTACGTCAGCGTATCTTCTGTAAAACCAGTCCTCCATCTTCTGAACACTCAAGCTCTGATTCGAGATGAAGAGGACACTGAGCTTACCCAGTCCATCAAATCAAAGGTCCTCCAGTACCTGAATGCCAAGTGGGATCAGGCCACAGAAGGTCTGCTGGACATGGCATCCTTTGTGGATCCACGATTTTAAACCAAATATGTCAGTGTGGAGCGCGTCCCAATTCTCACAACCAGGGTACAATCAGAGATGAAAGAAATCGCAAGAAAGGTAAATGTTTTTGGAAAAATATTTTTTTGAAAGTAAATCATGAGTGATGTAAATACAGTGGTGTAAATCATGGTGGATACAAAAATTCAAATTTACTGGGCCAAATGTATTATTTGTTTTTATTCTGTGGTCTTTCAGAACAGCGCCACTGTGACTGAGCCCCAGGATCAGACAGTCCCAGCCCCACCCCCACCAAAAAAGGCCAAGAGCTCGTTGGAGAGTCTGCTGAAGAACAGCACTACCACACCAGCTGTACAGGTTCTGGTAGATGATGCCGTCACAGCTGAGCTCAACAGCTACCTCCTCAACCCCTCCATTGACAGCGAAAATGATCCCTTAGCCTGGTGGAAGTGTCACAAAGTGAGCTACCCCACTTTGAGCAAGCTGGCAAGAAAGTATCTGTGTATTCCTGCAACTAGTTCCCCATCAGAGAGAATATTTAGTACAGGGGGAAACATTGTGACGGCTCATCGTTCACGTCTTAAACCAGCTATGGTTGACATGCTCGTCTTTTTGACTTGCAATCTGTAGTCTACCTGTGAGTTGCCGGGGAAAGTGCAAATTGGTTTCTAAAGGCGGATGCACGGTTGTTGATGGGCCTTGTTTCTCTTGACATTTTCTTTTTGTTTTTTTTAGATTCATTTTATTTTTTCTAACATTTTCTGTTCTATAAACACGCTCATTTATTTATTTTATACTGTACAACCAGTAAAACATGTCCTGTTCTGTAGTAGACATGGTTATTATTTATTTATTCATGTTGTACCAGTCCAATATGACTGTTGAAATAAACCTTGTGTTGTAAGAATTTGTTTTAATTGTTATTAATCTATTTTTATGCGTTTTCCCATAACTTTTGTAATTTTACATATGTTTAAAAATATCGAAATGAATATCGATATCGCAATATTCATTATCGATATCGCAATATCAAATTTTTTTCAATATTGTGCACCCCTACCGCCATGCCTCTCGTGGAGTGAGCCTGTACAGCCATAGGTGAAGGCAAACCGCGCACCTGATAGGCCAGGGAGTTTGAACGATCCAGTTGCTGATAGTATGTTTGGAAGCAGGGAGCCCAGCCTTGGGGGACCCGAAACACACCAGCAACTGGTCTGTTGTCCTCCACCGCGAGGACCTCAGAGTGAAGACACTCAGTGCTCTGACAGGGCAGAGCAAATGGAGCCTCCCGTCCTCCGCGGTCACATGAGGTGGAGGATGAAACGCCTGCAGCACCACGGGCCCCCTGACAGTGGACTGCACATTGGGAATGTAGCCCATCTTGGACAATGTCTTGCACCCACTCCATGGCTTGCTACTCAATCACAGGAGCACTTTCAGTGATAGACTCCTTCTCCCAAAATGCACCTCAGAGAAAGAAGTAATTCCTGCCAGTGGCCATCAAACTTTAACTCCTCCCTCTAAGTGTCTGACACACAGACACTTAAAGGGGTTGAAACTGTACAATATTATCTGTTTTGTGCAATAACACTGTCCCGAAATGTGTGCAATACTCAACTGCCACTATTATTATTATTATTATTATTATTATTATTACTTTTCACCATTGCAACTCCTTAATTATGTTAACTATGTAAATACTATCATAACATTCCTTTAACGTAATGTGAATACCGTACATATCCACACTCCTTATATTTCTTTATTCATATTTCTACTCTGATATTTTTACTATTTGTGCAACTGCAACACAGAGTTTTCCTTTGGGGATCAATGAAGTATTTCTGATTCTGATTCTGAAAATCAGTTCTGCAGTTCATGATTTACAAAATACAACTAAGGTTGTTAGAAACCTCACAGTGCTGGTTTTCTTGTTTGTACAAGAATATCTATGTATAGTCTAGTGCTAATAAATAAAACATATCACAGCAAAAATAATATGGTATATTTTTTAATTGTTCTTTTTCCACTATGAAAACACACACATTACACTTATAACCCCTTACTTAATTTATATTGCCAAATCAGACAAAACTATAAGTTCAATATAAAACTCACAATGATATGTACTTGTGTTCTAGGTTCTTGAAAGAGGAAAATATGGTAAAAATATCCACAATGGTAACAACATTTTACAACATTTACTACAGAAACAAACATAAAACTTCAATTGGCATTTTGTGAGATAAGATAAGATAATTATTATGTTGTAATCAGGGCTTTGAACCGGTTCAAGGAACGAAAACGAAAACCGGGAACTTTTTGTATTTTACAGGGAACAGAAACAAAACCGGAAACGTTATTATTTTTTATGTTCTGGAACAGGAACACTTATTTAAAAATAATGGTAACCGGTTAATACCGGTTTTATTTCGTTCCTCAAAGTTTCCGTTGCCTAATTAACTAAAAAAAAAAAAGTTATTTTCCTGCGCACGTTACCATGACGGCTGAGGTTCACTTCCTGTGTGACATCACATCAGACATGCGCTGGGTCTGACTGAATGGAGAGAGAGCGTAACACCCAGGCTAGAGAGAGCAGTGTCTCCACTCCACATCTTAAATAAGAGGTAAATTACGACCCATCGTTAATTAAAACGTTCATTCCAAACACAATATCAATAGCTATATTTGTCGAATCCACGTTAATGATGGATTAGCGAACATTTGGCTAAATGGCGCCAACACCTCTGTTTGCCTAATGCACAGATAGCTAGCTATTCTTGGTAACACACTAAACAGATTATCTTTCTCATTTGTGGCACCTTTTCTGTTTGTGTAGATGGGAAGACATACAGAGAATCCAAATCGCCAACATTTTTCCTTTGACCCAGCAACAAACAAATCGAAGTGCAAAGTTGAGGGATGTGGAGCCGAAATAGCGGGCAACCATGGTGGGAACTTGCAGAGGCATATTCAAAGGCGTCACCCGGACCTGTTCAATACGTCTTCGAATTCTACTGCTACCACACAAAAAAGACCTGGCACAAGTCAAAGAACTTTAGATGAGGTTACTGTGAAGAAGCCAAAATTGCTCCATGTACCCATTACATCGGAGGCCCTGGTAGATGCGTGTTTGGAGCTGGTCACAGTGAACGGCAGACCATTTTCCTTAATGGAAGACACTGGCTTTAGAAAAATAATTAACCCACTACAACAAGCAATTGGAAATGGTTTCGCAATTAATTCAGCCAACATTCGCGAGAGGGTCACAACACTCGCTGACAGCGAAAGGAGAAAACTGATAGACGAGTTTAGTGGCAGGCTTATCCTGCTGAAAATCGACAGTGCCACTTGCAGGGATCGCTCTGTTTTGGGGATTAATGTGCAATATGCAGAAGGAGAAAACATTGTGTTACGGACGTTGGCTGTTCGAGAACTGTGCGAAAGACATACGGCCTCCTATATATCTTCTGTGGTACAGGAGGTGTTGGAAGAGTATAAAATCAGTCTGAAGCAGGTGTATTCGATCACTGCGGACAACGGTGCCAACATGCAAAAAGCAGTGCAACTATTGTCCGACCTGCAAGCGACAGGCAATGATGATGAGGAGGACACTGATGTAGACACAGAAGCTGACGACACGGGAAGAGAACCTGATGTTGAAATTGATTCTGTTGTTCAGGGGCAGATCTTGCGCAGTGTGCGTTGTTCAGCACACACTTTACAACTAGCAGTAGATGACGCATTGAAAGAGAATGGGGTGTCTAACGTCATTGGTAAAGCACGCCGTGTTGCTAAAAAGTTGCGCACTCCAAATGTTGTGGCCGTTATTAAAAGAATGGGCCACAGGAGGGCCATAGTTGACTGCCCCACGCGCTGGCATTCCACACACGACATGCTCGAACGACTTTGCGAGCTCAGATCGTTTTGTGATGACATGTCGCCTACCGTTAATGAGCTGCATTTAAGTGAACCCCAGTGGCAGGCCATTTCAAATATAGTCAATGTGTTGAAACCTGCAAAAATTACAACCAAATGCATCCAATCAGAACAGCTTACCGCAGGTGACTTTTACGGCCAGTGGCTGAAGTGTGTGTTAGATACCGACAAAATTGACAGCCCCTTTGCCAAACGACTGGTCCAGTGCATGAAATCACGTCAACATACATTGTTTGAAAATGACGCATTTGTGGCCACTTTATTTGTTGACCCTAGGTATAGGCTATTTTTGACAGATAATCAGGCTGACATGGCAAAATTACACCTGTGCCGCACTTGGGACATGATCCAAAACCTGTCCGCCGCCCCCAACACAGACAGCGTAGCTGAGCGTTCATCATCTTCATCTGAAGATGATGAAATTGAGAAGCTGCTGGTGGCTAAAGAAAGACAAACCACTGTCATACAAAAGGGCCGAGTTCCCATTGCATCGTTGTTTGACGCCTATTGCAGAGAAGCGCGTTTAAAGCGCACCGAGAATGTTCTTCGTTATTGGGCGTCCATGGCCGCTTCAAATGCAGATATGCACAAACTCGCAATGTCTGTCATAGCCCTCCCCGTGACCCAAGTCAGCGTGGAGCGCGCATTTTCATCTTTGAAGTTTATTATTTCTCCGCTTAGGTCGTCCCTGAATGATAAAATTCTGGAGGATATTCTTTTCATCCGCCTGAATAAACAATTTGGAATGTAGGCTGACCCATTTGCACTTGGTTAACGTCCAATATGGGGAGTAATCTGCTTTTGTGACTGAATGATTTCTTTTATTTTTATTTATTATTGGCTGTTAGGCATATTTTTTGCATCGTGGCAATTTAGCCTAGGCGATTTAGACTACTCTCGTTAGGCCTAATGTCAGTCACAAATCTTTGTTTTTTTGTTGTTTGTTTAAAAATGCCAGGTTGGAATTTGTTGTTTTAAAAATAAACTACACATTTGAAAGAATTGTAGGCCTTTTTAATTATTATTATTATTATTATTAATTAATTATTATTTAATAATGGTTGTACTATTATTACATTTGGTTTACGCTGGATGAGAAAGAAGTGACATAATTCTATAGCATTAAACAGCTGACAGGAACTAAATTAACCGTTCCGGGAACAGTATTTTTTTGTTCTAACCGGTTCGGGAACGTCAATTTATTGGTGGAACTCATAACCGGAAACGTTATAATTCCGTTTCTGTTCGGAACGAACCGATTGGGAAAAAAAAAATCGGTTCAAAGCCCTGGTTGTAATTAGTGTAAAACAGTGGATATGTTGGTTTAATTTGTCTCAATTGAACAACTTCTTCAGGTGTTTATAAATTTCTTTCATTTTTAGTCCATATATGATCGGATTAAAAAGAGGATGATACAAAATCATTTGTAAAGACATGCTTAAATAAACAGTTTTCAAAAAATTTGTTTCCAGTCGAGCTAAAAGTACATCATATGTACTCAAACAGGAAAAGTTGATCAGAACCAACAGGTGGGGTAAACAGGTCTGCGCAGCTTTTCTCCTAACTTCTCTACTACTTCGATAGGTTACTATAAATATCCTGGTGTATGTAAAGAGTATGAAGAGTACAGGGAGAGGTACAGCACTTACAAACACAATCAAGCCATATATATTCAGCACTGTTGAAGGAACACAGTGAAGTTTGTTAACTGTGCTGTTGCAAATTATTCCTTTCAAAATAAAGTAACAGAGTTTTTTATTAGCAATCAGCAGCGGTCCTGCTAAAAACTGACAAGCGGGCAGAAGCCAAGCTAAAATCAGGAAAATATTAACAGTTGTTTTTCTCATGATAGTGTGATATTGCAGAGGTTTACATATAGACACATATCTGTCATAGGCCATGACTGACAACAGGAAGAATTCTGAAATTGCTAGAGTGTAACATATAAACCACTGAAAGAGACAGGCTGAATAAGATATGATCTGTTGTTCAAATAAAAAGTCAATCAAAAGCTTTGGATAGAGAGCAGTGCTGTAAAGAACAGAGTTGATTAACAAAGCTGCAATGAAAATGTACATAGGCTCATGGAGGGATTTGTTAATCACTATGATGCACACAATGGTAGAATTACTGCAGATTATAAGAATATATGCTGTTAACTTGATCACAAAATAAAGATATCTGTATTTCTGCACTTCTACATGTCCATCAAAAGTTATATATGTTACATTAAATTCATTATCCATTAAGATTGTCTAAAGCAAAATGTTAAGGAATGAAATATGTATATTACTAGAATTCTGATACTATCTGAGATTGTCTTATTCAGTAATCAGTACCTGACCTTGATACACACTGGTGTGGTCCGACAAACACAGAACTGGAACTGTGACCTGTTGGAGGTTTTTATCAGACTGCATCAACCTCCATGGATCTCATTAATCTCTCCAAACGAAAAGCTACTAACATGTAAACAACTTGATCAGACTCTGGAGGCCTAAACTCAGACTTGTTAAACTTTGTTTGCTCAGATTACATCACTCTGTCATATTAAGAATTGCACTCTTTGGACCTGTTCGGATCAAAGATTTTCAAAGTGATGAGTTGAAATTTGCAACTGCTTGCAACGCACCAATCTGCGATGTTCTGAAACATGCCAGTTTACACCACTAAGACTATGACGAGACAGTCTATCATCCTCATAGAAACAACTATTTTTTCACTTTTGTTCTCGACTTTTAGGGTTTTATATAGCTGGATAGCATGTGTTGCATCAAAAAAATAATTTGGATACCGTTAGTGATAATGAGATGCTTACTATAGCTGCATTTCTAGTGACAAACATTTTTTTTCTCTAACTCACTGCTGTGTTTTAACACCGCTGACTCTCTTAAGTCACTGTTTAGCTAGAATCACCATATACTGTTTGGTACTGGCGGCCAGCTCAGTTGCAGCGACAACATGTTGCAAGTTGGTGAATAAGATCCGTGTATTGACATGCTGCACAACTGACACGCACACAGGTAGCACGCAACACTGCTGACTTCCTGTTACATGTTACATTACTAATTTCCCAACAGGGTGGCGCTGTTGCCAAAGCAATGCAACAGGATACCCTGTAACACACCATCAGCTGGCTTGAGTTGAGCTGAGACGGACTGGTTCAGACCTCTTCAACGTTCTATGTGGTTTTGTCACAAATCTTTGGTCAGAACTGGGCTTTAGAGCAAAGACCTTTATCAAGGCCAATGGTGCATTCACATGCACCTCTGATGGTACCCTTTTCTGAGTTGTGAAGTTGTTCTTCTGACTTTAATGTGTTCATAATTTCAGTGTTTTCTTGTTAACAAGGAATCCTCCTGTCACAACCTGGCTCAAGGCCATGACAAAAGAGGGAACCAGGCAGCATAAATGATAAAAAAGTGATTTATTTAACAAAAGAATAAACTAAACATATATCTGTGTCTCTGTAACTTAAACTCAAAGCAGCAAGATGTGGTGGTAAGGGTAAGGGCCGTGGTTGAGCTCTGGATTGGAGTCAAGAGAGCGTGCAGTTGTACCAGGCGGAGCTTTTATCCCCGCTCACAGCTGCACCAAATCTGTAATCAACTCAGGACAAAGAGGTGAGGTATCACTCCCACGGAGTGGCCTCACTGGATCACACAGAGGCCATCACAACTCCACATAAAGTCAGAGGCTCAAAGGAGCTACCGGCAAAACCAACAACCACACCCAACACAACCGAACATCCAGAAAAAGTAAACATCACCAAATTACCAACATAACGCATATATACAAAGCAGACAGTACAGTAGACCTCCAAATTTTGGATAACCGCTCACCCCGTCCCGTCGAACTGGGAAGCAATTTAAGAAAACAGGTACAGGAAAATAAACAGGTCACAAGACGTTAAGGTGATGGTACTTTCCGGGAACCATCATCTTATTGTGGTGGAGAGGTTTGTGTGACCCTATGAACCTTAGGGCTGTGTTGTCTGGAGCTGTGTGATCCTGGTAGGGTCTCCCATGGCAAAGTGGTCTCAAGTGAGGGGCCAGACAAAGAATGGTTCAAAAACCCTATGAGTAAGCGAAGCAGAGAGGGAGTGACCCTGCCGCGAGGAAGCCCGGGGACCCCATCTGGAGACAGGCCCAGATGGAGGGCTCGTCAGCGAGCACCTGGTGGCCGGGTTACGAAGCCCAGCCGGGTACAGCCCGAAGAAGCTACGTGGCACCCTTCTCTCCATCCCATGGGCCCACCACCTGGGGGAGGAACCGCCAGGCTCGGTTGAAGGTCAGGGGCCTCGACGGACTAAACCCAGGCAGCAGAGGCTGGCCCTGGGGACGTGCAACGTCACCTCTCTGTGGGGGAAGGAGCCGGAACTTGTGCGGGAGGTGAGCGCTACCAGTTAGATCTGGTGGGGCTTACCTCTATGCATAGTCCCGTTTCTGGAACCATACTCCTGGATAGGGGTTGGACTCTGTACTACTCCGGATTTGCCCAGGGCGTGAGGCGCCAAGCGGGTGTGGGGATACTCACAAGCCCCGGGCTAAGTGACGCTGCATTGGAGTTTACCCCGGTGGACGAGAGGGTTGCCTCCCTACGCCTGCAGGTGATGGGGGTGAAAACTCTGACTGTTGTTTGAGGCGTGATTGCACTAAACCAGAGAAGTTGTCTGTTGTTGAACTTCTGTGCTAGTCATGGTATGTCCATAACAAACACCATATTTGAACATAGAGATGCTCATAAGTGTACGTGGTACCAGAGCACCCTAGGCCAAAAATCAATAATCGATTTTATAATCATTTCATCTGATCTGAGGCCGTATGTTTTGGACACTCGGGTGAAGAGAGGGGCGGAGCTCTCAACTGATTACCATCTGGTGGTGAGTTGGGTCAGGGGATGGGGGAGGACTCTGGACAGACCCGGTAAGCCCAAACGGGTAGTGCGGGTAAATTGGGAACGTCTGGAGGAGGCCCCTGTCCGACAGTTTCAACTCGCACCTCCGGTGGAGCTTTTCGTGCATCCCTGTGGAGGCTTAGGGCATTGAACCTGAGTGGACAATGTTCAAAGTTTCCATTGCTGAAGCTGCGGCGGGGAGCTGTGGTCTTAGGGTCTTAGGTGCCTCAAAGGGGGGTGACCCAAAAACACCCTGGTGGACACCGGTGGTCAGGGAAGCCGTCCGACTGAAGGAGTCGTTCCGGGATATGTTATCCCGGACGACTTTCGGAGGCCGTTGCAAAGTAGCGATGGGCCCAAACGGCTGCAGCCTCAACCGTCACAGAGGCAAAGCAGTGGGTGTGGGAGAAATTCGGAGAAGACATGGAGAAGGACTTTTCGTTTCGACTTTCGACTTCGTGCTTCTGGAAAACCGTTGGATGATTCCGCGAGGAATCATCCAAGCTGTGTACAGTAAGGATGAGATGTTGTTGACCTAAACTGAGGAGTTAATAGGGCGGTGTAAGGAGCACTTTGAGGAACTCCTAAATCCAGCTGACACGTCCTCTGTGGTAGAGGCAGAGCTGGAGGATGATGGGGGATTGTGGTCAATTTCGCTGGTAGAGGTCGCTGAGGTAGTCAGACAACTCCACAGTGGCAAAGCCCCAGGGATTGATGAGATCCGTCCAGAAATGATGAAAGCTCTGGGTGTGGAGAGGCTGTCTTGGTTCCAAGTTAGGGTTGGCCTCCGCCAGGGCTGCGCTTTGTCACCAATATTGTTATATACTACTGTCAATACTGGGGTTGCGGTTCGGTTGGCTCAGGATCTCATCGCTGCATTTTGCAGATGATGTGGACCTGATGGCAAAGTGGAACAATGCGGATTCCATCCTGGTCGTGGATCCATGCATCAGAGCTTCACTCTTGCAAGGATCCTGGAGGGGGCCTGGGAGTATGCCCAACTGGTCTACATGTGTTTTGTGGATCTGAAGAAGGCGTATGACCGGGGATACCTTCTCAAGGCCATCCAATCTCTGTATGACCAACCCGAGAGCTGTGTCCGGGTTCTCGTCAGTAAGTTGGACTCGTTCCAGGTGAGGGTTGGCCTCCCTCCAGGGCTGCGCTTTGTCACCAAACCAGTTTGTAGTATTTATGGACAGGATATCAAGGCGTAGTCGGGATGGGGATTGGTTGCAGTTTTGGTTTTGCTTGGGATCTCATTGCTGCGTTTTGCAGATGATGTGGTCCTGATGGCATCATTGGTCTGTGACCTACAGCACTCACTGGATTGGTTTGCAGCCAAATGTGAAGTGGCTGGGATGAGGATCAGCACTTCTAAATCTGAGGCCATGGTTCTCAGCAGGAGGTTTAAATACCTTGGGGTCTCATTCACAAGTGAAAGGACCATGGACTAAGTGGAGAGACATCCAGCTGGCAGGAGGCCTCGGGAAGGACCCTTGACAATCCAGAGTTGGGACCAGGAGGCAGAGTCGCAGTCTAACACACTTCTCTGCCCTTCTATTTCAGCAGTTACCTACCCAAAACCCTACGCAGAGTCGCAGTCTAACACACTTCTCTGCTCCTCCATTCCAGGAGTTACCTAGTCAAAACCACATAGTGACGGTGTCTGCCCCCCAACCATCAAAATTATTTAAATCAAAGGTAAACAGAAGAGGAGCTGTGCATGCAAAACCTCATAACAATTAAAACCACAAGTGCAATAGTGCAAAAGAATAGGAAAATTCAATGTGGACTCTTAAACATCAGATGTCTCTCTTCTAAAGGTGTACTAGTGAATGAATTAATATCAGATTCTAATATTGATTTATTTTGTCTTACTGACCCCTGGCTGGGTGATGGAGAATACGTTACTCTAAATTAATCCACCCCTCCCAGTCATATTTATACTCACATTCCTCGAGGCACAGGCCGAGGAGGTGGAGTTGCAGCTATTTTCGATTCTAGTCTACTGATCAGCTCTAAACCTAAACTAAATTAAACTCAATTGAAACTCTACCACCACTGCCAGGTCCCACGGGGAGCCAACAGCTTAGAAACAGGGAGCAGCCGACGTGCTCCTTTCATAAAACTCCAAACCAAAGGGTGTTGGCTAGCTGTTTTACCCTCAAACCCCACATGACATGCTGCAATGGCAGCCAGGTACACTTTTAGGGTGGAGAAGGCTTTATGTTTGTGAATCAAGTCCTGCAAGAATGACATAATTGCACCAACAGGGCACTGAAAAGAGACATGTCCCGCCCTGAGACACCACTCCTGAAACACCCTCCACTTACAGTCATACAGGGATCTGGTGGAAGAAGCCCTGGCACTCTGAATAGTGTTAATCACATGCTGTGAGAGCCCAACTGTGTTTAAATTGCACCACTCACAAAACGGCCTTCCTGTGTTCACCCCCAGCCCGAAAGGCTCGCGTCTGTGGTGACCACCTTCCGTGCCAGGACGGTGCCCAAGACTACTCCCTGCGCCAAGAAAGCCAGATGCCTCCAGCGGCGAGACGGAGACCCTGCCGGCTTACCGTGGCTACAGCTGCTTCGGTACACCTCACGAACACTCTCGGGCTCAGTGACAGACTGAAGGGAAGCACTCTGTACTTGTAACAGACACCCCGAAAAGCGAACCTCAGATATTTCCTGTGCGGAGGATAAATCGCAATATGGAAATACGCATCTCTCAGATCGACAGATGTGACCCAGTCGCTCTGACGCACCAGATGAAGCAGAGACGCATGAGTGAGCATCCTGAATTTGTATTTTCGGAGGTTTGAGATTTGTTCAGAGCCCGCAGGTCCAGGATTGGGCGATTTCCGTTCCCTCCCCGTTTGGGGACCAGAAAATACCTGGAGTAAAAGCCGCTCCGACTCAGCTTGGGAGGCACTACACATATCGCTCTCCTTTCTAACAGCAAGATAATTTCCTCAAGTAGAACGTGAGTTGACTCCCCCCGGGCCTGTGAACAGGGTATGCCCGAGAAGCGAGGCAAATTGAAATTGAAAAAAAAATTGAAAATTGAAGCCTGTAGCCCCGAGATATTGACAGAGAAATTCGTTTTTATAAGTCCCTTATTAGACAATTCTCTGTAGTAGTGTCTTAGAATATTATACCTTGCATGCTTAAATTCATACATTCATATTCATATAATAATCATTACTTTCATGCTTATCATATATCCATATCTTGCTTAACGTATATTCATGTATGCTTTATATTTTATAATCTTATATGCACATTTAACCAACTATGTTTTCCTTAAAGCTGTTAGCACCGCCATAAAGTCTACTCTGTTGTAAATCCTTTAGATAGTATGTCTTAGTTTTGAGGTCAGGCAGAGGGCAGGTTGCCCCGGCGATCTGCACTCTGCCCTCCTTTTTCTGTGTAGGCATAAACCAAACACCAGACGCTTTAGACTCAACAACTGTAAATCTTTGTGTGTGTGTGTGTTTCAATAAAGAGACTTTGCTTTTAGTTTTCTAGCTGTAGTTCCCTGGAGCAACGCTGACAGGAAGGTTGCTCTTGTGGAATTTACCCTTTTGCTGCTAAAGTCTTAAACTGCACATTTTGCCGTCTGCGTCTCGTTTCTTTGCTTGACCATGGTTATTTAGTAAGATAAAGTGTCCTGAACCTGACAGATATCGTTCTCAGTACCCAGGCTGAATTTGTGAGAGCTGCCCATCTCTCTCTCTGATAAGAGAGAGGAGTGGAAGCTCCCAATGTGTCCCCTATGCTCTGTGCCCTCATTAACTGAGCTATGAGGCCATCTTGTGGCGGTGCTCGGGAGTGACCCGTGGCAGACAATGTGCATGCGCAAGGTGTTAGCGCACTGACGGGGTTGATGGCATCCCGAGTCCCGAGAGGAGCCGTGGCTTCTCCCCGGAGCGGTGAAGCCACCGAGCTGCTTATTGCTGTTTTGTTTATTGTTTCGAACTGCGCCGTCGACATTATGTCTGGATGCAACAGTGGAACATGCTTTAATTCTGTTGAAAAAAGCGAGTGTGTGCTTGGGTGACTTGGATGGAGAACAGGGTCTGCCGTCTCGGCAACAAAGTCTCCGCTTCCCTTAGAGGGGACGCGCCTGTCTGGCAGTGCACACCACAACGGGGAGCTTGGGGGTTGTGAAACCTCCTGCATCACACTTCCGAACAGAAAACGTGGGGCTGGTGAACGGGGAACTTCCAGCTCCAACGCAGGTAGGAAGAGGTCGGTTGTCAAACCGTCCTCTTCTTCTATCTAACCTGCTGAAAAGCGGCCTGGGCTGGCTGTCCCGGTGGGGTAGCAGTCTGCGCAGGGGCTTTCCTGGGCCAGCTCCCTCTTGCCTTCTGCTGAGATGGGGCAGCTGGGGCAATCTGGCCGCTTGGGGATTTTGAACTGAGCCAACCGCAAGAAAGCATGAGCGAAAGACTGGCGCGTGGATAGAGGTGGGGGAGGCTCGTCTTTGCGAGGGAGGCAGAGCTGAAGAGCTTTGTCTTCCTTCTTCTTCGCCTCACACCTCTGCTGCATTGAGGCCAGAGAGGTGCCGAAAACTCCGTCAGGGACGACAGGCATGTCTAAAATGTCCTGTTTATCCCTGTAGGACAGGTTCGTCAGGTTAAGCCATCTAGCCTTTTCCTGTAGAACCATCAGCCCCATAGATTTACCTGTGGCCTGGACCGCACAACGCTGCACGCGGAGGCAGATGTCCGTGATCACAGTAATCTCTTCCCACACAGCAGGCTCTGGTTTAGTGACCATGTCCTCGCACAGCTCCGCTTGGTACGCAGTGAGCATGGAGACATTCAGAGCTCTTACCGTTAAAACCGCCGCTTTATACGCCCTCTCGGTCAAGGCAGACTGGAAACGGTCCGCCTTTGATGGCAGTGTGGGGTTCCGTGAGGTTGTAGCAGTCACCCGCGTGTGGAGGTGGGCTGCAACCAACGGCTCGACCGGGGCATGCGGAACATTCCCAGCTTTTCCATGTCCTCAAACTCCAGGGAGAAAGCTCCCTGAATTGGGGTCTTACTGCTGAAAGGGTGGTGTTTCCACGAAGAGGATACCTCTTCCAGCAGCTCAGGAAAAACTGGAAGTAGCTGTTTTGCCGAACTCTTGGTCTGAGGCAATTTCTTCCCCTCGTAGCGTGATCTGGTGGGCTCCACCACGACTGCACATGTCCATGCTGGGAGCGGGGGCAGCTGGTAAACTTCCGTCCTCATCTCCGATGGCAGACACAGCATCAGGCTTGACAGCCTGGGCGGAGGGGATGAACATTTCTAACTCGTCCTCCTCATCCTCTGATATGAGAAGCTCCGAGGAGTCCTGTTCCTCGTAGTCCAGCTCGAGTACATTCTCCTCTCACACATACTGATGCAAAGACTGTTTTCTGATTATCTTCATGAATGTATTAACTGAAAAGAATAACATAAACGCTATATACAGTATATATATGTATTGATTTCTCAGCTATCATAGGACACTCTTTTTAGACAGGCTGATTGCAAAAAAATCTCTTCTTCATTGCGCTGACATATTCATTGACAAATGTGAGATTGCTTGTTGATTTAGTTCATGTGACCCTAACCTTTTTCCACCCATATCTATTTTTTATTTATGTACTTTTTAACTCAAATGTTCTGGTTATGCAGAATATTAGACCCAATTGTTAGAAATGTGCAGTTGATGCAACTTACATGCAGGTTTATTGTATGTTTTGTGTCTTTTGAAGTGTTGAAATAGAACATTTTCCTGAAATATTGTAATCTGTACCTCAATCCATTTTTTACCCTCTTTCTTTTTCTCCATTACTCTCACTTCTCTTCTTCCAGCTCTGCTGTTGTGCAGACATGAAGAGCAACGACAGCCTGAATCCTTTGTATTTTTAGTTCACTCTGTTTGCAGAATTTGGGCCCCTCAGATATCTGTTTTTCAGTCTGTGTCTGTTTCTCTACATGACTATTGTCTCTGCTACAGTTGTAATTATACTGACAGTCTGTCTGGAGAAGTCTGCATCAGCCCATGTATATTTTTATCAGCTGTCTATCTGTTAACTCTCTGTACGGCTCAGCCGGCTTCTTCCCCAGGTTTCTGATGTACATTCTGTCTGACACTCATTTAATCTCACGTCCATTATATTTCATTCAGATGTATGTTATTTACACCTATTTATCATGTGAGATGACTTTCCTCAGCATCATGGCCTATGATAGATTTGTTGCTATATACCAGCTTTTACACTATCACAGTAACATTACATTTAAGATGGTAAAACATCTTGTGATTTTTGCTGTGCTCTAACCTGTATTTGCTATGGATTTTATGCTCTTACTGTCTGATTACCGCTGTGTGGCAATAAACTGAATAGGCTGTTCTGTTCCAACTGGCCTGTGGTTCAGCTCTCCTGTGTGGACACAATTCTGAACAACATAGTAGGTAAGTTTGTTACAATTATAACCGTCTTCAATCCCCTGTTCTTTGTCCTGTACACCAATCTCCGTATTCTGCTTGTTTGCAGGAGAAGCTTGTCTGAATTCAGAGGAAAGGCATTCCAGACCTTCCTGCCTCACATCATTACATTCATCACCTATTCTCTCTCTGTCTTCTGTGAGCTGTCATTGACTCGATTTGAGGCTGATAAAATTAATCCTATCATCACAGTAGTTTTATCTTTAGAGTATTTGATGGTCCCCCCCATTAATAACTAGGGATGAGCGAGTACAGCATTATCTGTATCTGTATCTGTTTACCACATGAATTATCTGTATCCGTATCTGTACTCGGACTGGGCGGGGCCTAACCCGGAAGTGGGCAGATTTAGCCCGCAAGTGGGTCGGGTTGTCTTGAAATGAGTGTCAGATGAGTTGGAATGTGTGTGTGTGTATCTTAATTTATAATATTATTTATTTATACCGCAACTGCCTTTTATTTGTTTTATAAAACACAGCAATAAAGTTTCAGACACTCAAAAAAACTGGTTAGAGCCAGCAGGCGGTTTAAAAAAAAAAAAAAAACTCCGACGGCAGAGATGCAACGCGAGTCGCATTCTACCGAGCACTATGTCTGAACAAACCCCACGGTTACCAGAAGTCTCCTGGTTACTATGTACTAGTTTGAACCGAAGTTAAAAACAAACCTGAAGCTGAAGAAACCCTAAACGTTAACAGAAAAGCCCCGCGGACCTGAGGGAGAGGGACAGAGCTGCTCACTTCTCCGTGTTCTGTGTGTGTGTGTGGGTAGAGCGGCACACAGCAGCACAAGGAATCTGTGTGTGTAGGGAGGGGCGCTGTGACTAGCCTATCACAGAACGCAGAGACGGTCAGCTGAGGAGTTGTATTCAATCCGAGTACAGATATTGACTCGCATTACTCGTATAATACTTGTACTCGGCAAAAGTGCTTTATCCGTACCGGATACTCGTTTCAGCCGAGTATCCGGCTCATCCCTATGAATAACCCTCTAGTTTACAGCCTGAGTCTACCTCAAATCAAAGTAGTGATTATTAGATTTTTGAAGAAGGATCCTGCTGTGAAAGTTTAAGACTTAGCACTGCACTATTGGAAACAATGAAGCTCTAAGTCACAACATATGCTTCAGAAAATGTTTAATGTACAGTGAGGAAAAGAAGTATTTAAACACCCTGCTATTTTGCAAGTTCTCCCACTTAGAAATCATGGAGGGGTCTAAATTTTTCATCGTAGGTGCATGTCCACTGTGAGAGACATAATCAAACAAA